>JAQQSK010014582.1:0-11071 GCA_028658325.1 Potorous gilbertii | reverse complement strand
CAAATATGAGATCCTTGAAGCTGTCAAAGCTGACCTCCATGCTGCTCTCAAAATTCAATATAATAAGCTTCTGCTTTAGAACATTCTCACTGCTCAAAGCCTTTAGAGGTCAGCTAAGACAACTCTATGATGTTTTCTCCTGCTGGCAATCCACAGTTCAGCTCACCCAGGTAATCCCTTGAGGACTTCCTCCACTCAGCTAGTGAAAATCATAGAGTCGGGATTGTATAAATAACACTTGAGTAAATAAACGATCAAGCAGTTTGTAAAGTCCCAGGCATGTGGAGGTAGCATAAATTTATTCTACAAACATCTCATTTGTACTTAATCATTTCTGTGTTGTCTCTCCCATTAGATTGTGAGCTCCTCACAGTCTAATCAAATGAGTTAATAATTGTAAAGCACTTCACCAGTACCTGGCACATTGTATGTATTACATATATGTTACCTATTATTATGTCTATGATATCTGAGGAGCATGTTATCCAAGCGTCCTGTGGGGTATGAATGGCCTGCTTACAGTAATGACAAAGTTCATGTTGGATATTCGATTATCTCTTTTTCTTAGGCTATTCTACCAGCTCAGCCCATTCTCCCTAATAAAGTCCGTAACATTCTAAATCAGTCAAGGGTTGAATGTGATCCTGATTCTAGCCTATATTTTAAATTGTCAGAAATGACCCTTACTCTCTGGAAACTCAATAGCCTGTTGTAGCTAACTAGAGTTGATGAATGGATGGATGGCTTTGATTTCCACACACATCAGTCTTCCATGCTATGCCAAGATCTCCAGCTCAATTTTCTCAAGCAACAGCTGCTAAAATATAAAGAATCTATCATAAGACTTTGAATCATGCAATAAATCTGAACCTTTATAATTTGGCAGTTATGAGTTGGCTTTTTTCATGAACAAAGCCACACCCTTAAATTCCTACCCTTGATGGTACTTGTATATAGTTCACTCTATAAATGTTATTTAGGATATGAATGTTCCTGCCTCTTAGATTGACTCAAAATCATACATAATGTATTTTTCAGCCAGTTCAGATTTTCTGGTGAATCCCAGATAACCTAAATGTCTATCAACTTTTTCAATATGCTGTGGCAGATACCGTTATACAGGTATTGTCAGAAGACAATACCTGTAACAGCTATCACAATATTTCCCACCCTTGTATTCTATCTCCCTTGCAGCTAGGGTCTCATGCCATACCAAGCAAGTATTTAAATAGCAAAAGGGGCAAATGATAATTTATAGCTTTGTTTTCCCTTTTGGTTGTCAGTTGGTAACTTATAGTTCTGGCAGAAATGTAATTATCCATGATTCTGCTTATACAAGTGACACCAGTTACAGCAGTTTGCACAATTTTGTTTCATTTAGATTTTTCTTTGGGCAGGGCTAGGGTGAATCCTATGATTTCTTTGGTATAGAGAATTCTCATTGATGAAACTCCCACTATTAATGCAACTGACAATTAACCCTGCAAATTCCAATCTTAAGGAGTTGCTTGGAGCACTGATAGGGTCCTCTAAGCCTCTCTAGATATAGATGACTGGGTTTAACTTTTCTCCATGAAACCACCTCCCCCACTTCTCTATAGTATAATCACTGTCAGTCTCAAGAGCTTACCTCCAAGAGTCTTGGTACTACTCTTCATCATTTTGATAACTTTATCTGGAAACTTCTCTGTATCTAGATCGCCAGCTTTGTAGATTTATAAATCAGGTGTATATATAAACCTATACAATCCAATTACTGTGGTTGTTCAGTTGTTTTTCAGTTATGTCTGATCCTTTATAGCCCCATTTGTAGTATATTTTAGAAGATACTGCAGTGATTTGCCATTTCCTTCTGCAAAGATACACAGGAGGGCCAATTGTACAGGTTCTTAGATCTGCTTTTCTAAAAGGAAAGCCACTTTTGAAGAGTCAAAAGTCTACTTTAATCAAGCACATATACCATTCACTTAGTTCAGGGGAAAAACTTAGCACACTGAACTTCCAAGAAAATACAAGCAGAGAAAAAAAGGCCAACAGACAGGGCTTCCAACTGTGTGACCATAAGCAATACATACATCACAGGTCAACAGACAGATCCAATTGTCTGACCATTACATACATACATAGTTGCCAGAGAAAGAAGTCCCTACATGTGGGTTTTCAAAGTGGAGGGAGGGAAAGGTGGGGCATGGCTCCTTAGCAACTACCCAGAGTCTCCTCTCACCAAACAAACACTTCCAATGAGTAAGTCCCAAAACAAAACCTCACCTCAGAGTATATATATTTTATACATACTTTATACTATATACACTTTATACTATATGTACACTTTTCAGAGCCAGAAGGCATAACAGCCCTTGAGAACCAGTGCCTCATTAGAAATTTAAAGATGGTGTGGGCCTTCCTACAAAACATGCCTCCCCTAATCAAGCTTCTCTTAAAGGGCAGGCCCATTAATGGATGGGAAAGATCTTTAACTCTCATTAACATAATTAACATTAAAATTCTCCAGCTCATTTTACAGATGAAACTGAATCAAACAGGGTTAGGTGACTTGCCCAGGATCACACAGTTAGTAAATATCTAAAGTCAGATTTGAACTCACGAGGATGAGTTTTCCTGATTCCAAGTCCAGTGCTCTCTCCACTGTGCCACCTAGTTGCCTTTATACAATCCAATTAGATCTCTACAAAATCATAAAAGATGATATCCCTTTGAATTTCATTTAAGACATTATATGGCTATAGTGACAGTCAATAAGACCTGGCTAAAGGACCTAAAGCTATCCATACTTTTGGCAAAGTAAAATTATTTATAATATTCCATGGCCCTGAAATGAATCCCTTAAGATTTCTCAACCCTGGAAGGGATCTGCTGCCTCACTGGTAAGCCCTAAGCAGCTAGGTGGTGCAGTGGATAGAGTACTAGGGCAGGAGTCAGGAGGACCTGAGTTCAAATCTCACCTCAGACACTTGACACTCATTAGCTGTGTGACCTTGGACAAGTCACTTAACCCCAATTGCCTCATCATGGGTCATCTTCGGTCATCTTGATGAATATCTGGTCACTAGAGTCAGATGACTCTGGAGGAGAAGTAAGGCTGGTGACCTACACAGCCCTACCCAACTCAAAAACAAAGTCAAGTGCAAGTCATGTCATCATTTCTCTGATGGCATGGTCTTCTTCGGCAACAAAGGACAAACACACATAGGTAGGCCCTAACCAGAACTGCTATTTCATGAAGGGCCATAGCCATTCTACCTTCACTCTCAGTTCAACTCATTCTTTGGACCACTTCCTCTCTTCACTAGGAGCCTTGTCCCTTTGTGGATAATAATCCCCTTCCACTTTCCAGCTCCTTTTTATGTTTTGTCAGAATGTAAGCTCCTTGAGGGTAGAGAGGGTAGAGACCATTTTGATTGCTAGTATTTGTGTGACCAGGACTTAGTACAGTGTCTAGCACAAAGTATTTGCCTAATAAATGTTTTTTCTATGTCTATATTTTTTGTATCTATAGTTATCTCATATACATATCATATTTCTTATATGTAATTTATTATATATCATATTATATATTCATATATACCTATCTATTCATCTATCTACCTATCAAGATCTGCCTATTCCTATCCATCTGTATCTTTTCCTATCTACCTATAATCCATTCAGTCAACCATCTATCATCCATCCATCCATCTGTCTCTCTTCTCACACTATCTTATTTCAAGAAAGACTACAGAATCCAAGGTTCTACCAGAAATTTCAGAGGCCTCAGTGTGATAAGGAACATGAGATGTATTTATTTTTTGGATATTTTTCTGAATTCACAGGACTTGGGTAAAGATCTTCCATCTCTAAAAGGGTTTTCGTAAACCCAACTAGAATGTGCTGTGGTGACTAGGGGCTACAAAAGCCTCAATATCAGAAGTTTTACAATAGGGATTGCTGAATCTCTTGGGATGTCTTCTCAGATTCAGAGGACTGGGATCAGAGACCAGGTGAAGGGGATTAGGTGAAGCAGTTGTTCAGTGTCCAAATGCTCTCAGGGTTTCCTGAATCCCTAGACCCCTGGGTTGCGTCAACATCTTAGTCTCACTTTTTATACATTCCCCAAAGAATCTAGAGAATATACCCATCACTGAACGTGCTAGATGGTAATTTCCTTCACTCTGTTAAAACTATAAATCTCTTTCTAGAGCATGCTATGGTGCAATGATCTACACTAATTATTTCCCCTTTGCAGTAGAGGTCCTGTCAGAACAGTGGATGAAAGGGGACTGATTCTTGACTCCAATAGGTTGTATAGAACAACTCTTAGATCTGTGATACCAGAGCAACTGGTGGCAGAGTAAAAAGGGCATTATTTCTGGAGTCCAGAAGACCTAAGTTCAAATCCAGCCTCAAATACTTATTAATTGTGTGACCCTGGACAAGTCCTTTAACCTCTGCCTCAGTTTCCTCAACTATAAAATAATAATACTACCTACCTCACAGAATTGTTATAAGGATTAAATCAGATATTTCTAAAAAGCACTTAGCACATAGTAGACACTACACAAATGCCTATTCTCTTTCACTATAGTAGAAGACTAGGATGTCTCTAAAGATTATCAATTAGACTAGAGACACAAAACTCATTTGATTCCTTCTCTCTCTTATACTACCTTACTTTATCATCAATTAACAGGGTCAGATGATAGGCCTGGTGAAAGTATTTGCCCTATCTCCACTAGTTCATGATAAAGAAATATCTCCTCTGGTACCAACTTCATTCCCATCATAAACATGTCACCTGTTTTGGAGTGCCTAAGGTTTCTCAGTCAATCTTTTGTAGTTGGTGAGAGACAACAGTCTTCATCAATTACCTATCATTGGAACTTGTTGGTAGATCCTCCCTGAAGCTATGTGCAGCATGTGCCATAAAACAGTTGTCTCCAAACTTTTTCTCTCAGGCACCCCTATCAATAAAAAGTTTTGCTCCCTCAAGTCTCTCTCTCTCTCTCTCTCTCTCTCTCTCTCTCTCTCTCTCTCTCTCTCTCGCTCTCTCTCACTCTCTCTCCATATATATACCATAAATTTATTTATAAATTGTGTATAGATATTGCTTTTAAATGAAATATATTAAATAATTTATAGTACATAAAAAATTTCTTTTTTAAAATACTTATATTTTAGAGAAAGCATTGCAATTGAAAATTCTTCATTACTTTTGAAAATCTTGATTTGACACTTTGTAATAGTGATTCAAAGCTCTTCTTCTACATTTAGCTTATTTTGCCACTAAGTTTTAATGGCAGGCAAAGCTAAAATAAGAGATGTCTCACAAAGATAAATAGATAAAAACTGAAGAAATTCAACATAAGCTATACTTACTAGACCATGATACTCATTTTTCAATTCCTACTACCAATTATACAAAGGTTTTTGTCGAAATTCAGCTATTAAATTTTCATTTTACTTCATGTCATATCATTTTCCTCACAAAATAATGGTTTCATTTTTATATTTTTTTTTTAAAAAATGGGTTCAAAACTCACTGAAACTCTTCATGTGGAAAATTTTTAACAGGTTAGAAAATTCTCTTTCCAAGTTGTTGGGTGTATTTTTTAGTGTGCCAATATGAGCAAGGGATTTACATCATATTAAAAAGAATTTAAAACTTGACTTTTAAATGTGCTACTGATTGCGATGGCTTCATTCTATTATTAGCTAACACCTCAAGGCCCATTAGAGTAGTTTCAAGCTATTAAAACTATGACCTTTTTGATACCTTGGATATACACAATTATGAAATTCATTGTTAAGGATCTTGAATATAAACCCATATTTCAATTTCTCATTAATTAAATACTTTTTGACTGACCTTGTCAGATCTGATTATATTGTCATTGTTTCTGCCTCGTGATGTGGCTGAAAAAAAGAGCTTTTCCTAGAAGTTTTCTCTTTTCTATTTTTTCTGGTTTGCATAATAATAGATTATCTTCAATCTGTGGTTTCTTTGCAGGATTTTTTTAACCGATCTGTCCATTCTGTGATGGTTAGTCTAGATTAAAGCTAGATAATTTGTAGGTTGCCTTTGCCAGGCACAAGCAAACTATAACATACCACAACATACCTAAAGAAATTGACTGAGGCACTTCTTTCAACTCATCCACATAGGAGAATCTCCTTCTTCCCTCTGTATATCTCATGTACTGTGCATGCATGTCACATGACCATTTGACTTCCCAACTGAGTGAGGATGCTAGTGTCAATCTAGAAATTAAAAATTAATGATGCTTAATTTCTTATTTTTAGACAAAAAATATAGTAGTTAGAAATTCTCATTGTTTTCCTATATCTCAGTGACTCCTGAGTCATAACCTTTGAAGTTAACAGTTTATAAACAACTATTGATATACTCATTCATAGCCTTAGTTAATTCATGGTGATGAACAGTTTCTTCTAAAGTAAACAGTCACATATATATCTAATTCATATGTATATGTAATACTATTATTGTTGTGTGTTCATCCTTCATTTTCGAAGAAGACCGTGACATCATAGAAATGACGACATGACTTGCACTTGACTTTGTTTTAAGTGAGGGAGGGCTGTGCAAGATCATCAACCTCACTTTATTTTCCTGTGACATCTGGGTCCAGTGACCAGATATTATCAGGATCACTGGAGATGGCCCAGGATGCAATGGGACACTTTGGCCTTCTTAATCTGGCCTTTTCAGGTACTCACCTGGAGGGAGGTAACGCCTATGGAGTGAATAGCCCTCTTTAAGAAGTAGTCAGGGAATGTCCTTTTTAATGAACAAAAGAAAAAATATTATATATGTAGATAATGTGATATTATAACATATTAATTCATTTGTTATTATGCCTCCAGATATTTTAAATACATATAAAGTAGATGTTATATATGCATATATGTATATCTGTGTATATGTGTATATATATATATGTGTGTGTATGTTGATAGATATGGGTGTAGATACGTGTGTGTGTGTGTGTGTGTGTGTGTGTGTGTGTAGATAGATATGGGTGTGGATATGTGTATGTGTGTGTGTGTGTGTGTGTGTGTAGATAGATATGGGTGTGGATACATGTGTGTGTGTGTGTGTGTGTGTGTGCATACCTTTGGGATCACCACTGAACATTTGACAGTAGAATACATTACAAGCTCTTCTGAGAGTTCATATTCCATCTGTACCATAATCAGTTTGTAATTCTCAATTTTTGGCACATGCATCCTGATTAAGGCAGCATTTGTGGAACATGTTGTAAAATCCCCAACTTCTAAAGCCTCTCATAGGCTTCCTGAGCCCCAAGCAATATCAGAATATTCCAAAGTTTGCGTGTACTTGTGGTTGATTTGGACACATAGAATGGATTCTCCAAATAATTATCTCTGAATTTGGTTGTAATTGATGGGATTGAAACAAAGATCGAGATTTTTTACTAGAGTATCACTTCCATCCACATATTGTGTTTCCTTTGTTCTTAAGTCACATAATTAATTCCAGAAACCTTCTCTCCATCCTCAGTCCAATAAAGTACAAAACCATGCATATATTTAAATCATCATTGCCAAACATACCCTTGATTCTCTATTCTCTTGCATGGCAGAGGACACAATTCCAAACCAACATGGTGTGGCTGAAAGAGCACTGGATTTGGCAGGGCAGGACTTGAGTTGACAGCCTCACTTTGCACTTATTGCTTGTGAAATGTTGGACGGGTCAGTCTCTATACCTCAATTTTTTCATCTTTAAAATGAAGGGATTGAACCAGATGAGGTCTGAGTTCTCTTACCGCTGTCAATCTATAGTTCTATAACCATTGAATTTTAAAATTAAAAAGTATTTTGCTAACAGAAAATTTGCAAGAAAAAATATTCCTTGCTTGGGTGTAGTTTCCATGCCTTAGCTTCTGGTTGAGAAAGTGCAAAGTGAATTTGTCTTTGCAAGCTCCCCCTGAAATGTACGTTGATTCAGAACATGAAGTGTTCAGCTTTTGCTGATAGAAATTAGGACATGGCCTCAGAGTTGCTTTCTGGAGTGGATTGGTGTTCTAGTGGAAAACTATAGGATGTATTGCTATATCCTCCGATAATCAGCTTGTTATCCTTAGTTATAATCTTCTGATCAGCAGAGTCTTTTTGACTGTTGTAGAGATAAAAAAAATTTCCTTTCAGCTCTATGGCCTACTGGTAACCAGTATTGACCAGAAAGTCTAACCTGCACTGACTGCTCTCCTTCCTTCTCTGTCTCAGCCCATTGTTGAATCTGTTCATCTCAGCACTCTCCTCTGTACTCAGACACCTCACCCTCCTGTTAAAGTACTGATCATGCCTTGCCAAGCCCCAAAATTGATTATTCCCATCATCTTCTGCCTTTGCTCCTACTCACATGCTGCCAAACTAAGCAGGACAAAAATAATATAAACCATGATATCTGGGCTCTCAAAGCAGCAAGAAAATTCTTTTACATCTCCCTAACTGAGTCAATATCCCACTCATCCCAGCAGCTATTCTGAACCTCTTTCATCCCTCCTCCAGCTTCCTGTACCATCTCCCTTGCCCTAGTTTAGTATTATATCTCATTTTTCACAAAAAATAAAAACAAAAACATAAAGCGCTTAGCCAAAAATTCCTTTTTCTCTCCTTCTATTCATCTCACATCATTCAAATGTCTTCTCCCTATCTCCTCCTTCACTGCTGCCTCACAGGAAGAGAGGGCCCCTTTCCTTGCCAAGACAAGCCCTTCTTCCTGCAAACTTGGTCTTCTCTAGCATATTGTCTTTTCTATCATCTCCATTAATTCACTCATCGTCAATTTCTCCCTATTTATTGACTGCTTCCCTGCTGTCTACAAACACACACATGTCTCTCTCATCCTTAAAAAACCTCCACTGGATCTATTCATTCCTGCTCACTATCATTTTATAGCTCTCCCCCCATCCTTTGTGGCTAAACTCCTTGAGAGAGTTGTCTACTATCCATGTTTCCACTTCCTCTCTCTTCTCTCTCTTCTAAACCCTCTGCAGTCTGGCTTCTAAAATTATCATTCAAATGAAACTATTCTCTCCAGGGTTACCAATGATCTCTTTGTTTCCAAATCTAACATCCTGTTTTGAATCCTTTTCCTTCTTTGAAACCTCTGAAGCTTTCAGTGCCTTTGACATCATCCATAATCCTCTTCTTCTAAATCCTCTACTCTTTCTAGGTTTCATGACATTACTATCTCCTGGTTCACTAAGTATCTCTTCTCAGTCTCTTTTGCTGGATCTTCATCCAAGTCATGCCCATTAATTATAGGTATCCCCTCTTTTCTTCTCTTTCATTACTATCTGGCTGGATGATCTTATGAGCTCCCCCCAGATTCAATTGTTATCTCTATGGAAATTATTTCCAGATATACTTATATAGCCCTAACCTCTCTTCTAACTTCCATTCTAGCATCTCTGCTACATATATGTACATATATACCTATTACACATATGAAATTGGACATGTAGACATCTCATTCAATATATTCAAATCAGAACTCAATATTTTTTCCATAAACACTCCCTTCTTCCAAACTTCCCTCTTACTATTGAGTACATCCTCCCATTCACTCAGGCTTACAACCTTGGCGTCATCCTTAACTTCTTACTCATACTTATGCCACATATCCAATCTATTACCAAGTCCTGTCACATTCTACCTTCACATTTCTATTATACATCCCCTTCTCTCCACTAATAAAGCCACCACCTTAGCATCAATCCTTCTTACTTCATAGCTAGACTTACTGCCAAAGTCATGTACTTGGTCTTCCTGCCTCAAGTCTCTCCCAATTCCAATATATTCTCTACTCAGCTGCCAAATTGGTCTTCCTAAAGAACAGGTCTACCTACTCAGTACATTCTAGTGGTTCCTTATTACCCAAGATCAAATATAAAATCCTTTTTGACCTTTAGAGCCATTCAGAAACTGATCTTTTCTTACTTTCTCAATCTTATACTTAACTCCTATATATCTCAAGCATCAATGCAGGGATCCTAGCTTTCTTCCTACTCCTTACACATGAGAATCCATCTTCTGACTCCAAGTATTTTAACTGGCTATCCCCTATAATTAGACTTCCTTCTCACCTCTGCTTCATGGTTTTCCTAGTTTCCTTCAAGACTCAACTCAAATTCCACCTTCTATAAAATTCTTTCTCTCCCTATCTACTCCATTAACTTTTCCCTCAGAGATTTCTTCCCAACTTATACTATGTCTATCTTGAATGTAAATAGTTGTTTACATATAGTATCCACCCCCCCCCCCACTCCAAATTAGGATATGATCTCCTTAAGTAAAGCAATAGTGTCTTTGCCTTTCCTTGTATCCTGGGGCTTAGCATAGTACCAGGCATTAAGTAGCATTTAATATATACATTCTGGGGAGGAGCCAAGATGTCAGAGTAGAAAGATTCACATATGCTAGCTTCGAACCCACAGACCATGGATCTCCTGTAAAAAGAACTCCGAACAAATTCTGGAGAAGTAGAAGTCTCGCAGAAACAGAGTGAAGGAGATTTCTGCTCCAGAGAACCCTGAAAAACCGACTCCAAAGATCCGTCTTGCACCAGACAGGAGTGGAGCCAAGCCCTTCCCTGGTCGCACGGCAAATAGAGGAGCAGATCAGGACAGGCTTCAGGGATGGAATCTCCAGCAGCTGAGAAAGTCCCTCCATCCACAGATGCACAGGTCAGTGAGAGAGACTTCTGGGCTGGCCAAGATGGGAGCGGGGTGTCTCCATAACCCAGGTCCCCTCAGGAGGCAGCAGCAGAGGCAGCAGGTGGCCAGAGGCTCCCAGAGCAGGCAGGAGCTCAGCAGCAGCTCCATTTCTGAAGGTCTCTGCATAAACTCCCTGAGGGAACTGAGCCTGGGAGGTGGCCCTGCCCTCACCTGAGAACCTGATTTAATCTTACCCTGAATAGCAGCCAGGCCTGCAGCCAAAAGCCCTGAGGCTGGGGAGTAGCATTTGAATCTCAGACCCCAAGCACTAGCTGGGCAGATCTGGGCTGGAATGGAGAGGAATCTCAGAA
>JAQQSK010014581.1:0-11071 GCA_028658325.1 Potorous gilbertii | reverse complement strand
TGTTAATATAATTACGGATAGCCTATATTCCCAACAAGCCCTCTCCAAGCTCCCTTACTCCTTTATATCAACCTGCCACACCGCCATAGCAGATTCACTTGCTCAAGCTCAACACTTATTACTCTTGTGTCAACACCCACTCTATATACTCCATGTCCGATCCCATACTGATGGGGTTGGGCCCATATTTCATGGTAATACTATAGCAGATTCTGCTCTATATCCCCTACGCGTCTCTCCCCTACAGTCAGCTATTACTGCACACTCCAGACTTCACATTCCTGCCCATAGTCTTCGCAGGCTTTACAAGATAACTAAGAAACAAGCTGCCAATACAGTTAAAGCTTGTGCTGCCCGTGTAGTTTTCACTCCCCCGCCATCTACCTGTCTTTTCCACAACCCGCTTGGACACCACCCCAACTACATATGGCAGATGGTTGTCACGCACATTTCTGGGAAGTGCATACACGTTACCATAGATACCTTCTCTGGCTTTCTTGTGGCCACCCTATAGGCAGGCGAGGCTGTTAAACATGTTAAAAACCATTTCTTTCACTGCTTTTCCATCTCCGGTACCCCACGCTGCATTGAAAAGGACAATGGTCCCTCTTACACCTCTGCAGCCCTTCATGGGTTTCTCACTGACTTTGTCATTGGCCACATTACCAGCATCCAAACATACCTGACAATACCTACAGGTCAAGCTATCGTGGAAAGACCCAATAGAACCCTTAAAAATGTCCTCTCCAAACAAGAAAAGGGCGACTGAGGACTCAATAAGAGGGGAGGACTCACCCAAGCACAACAGGACATGGCACTATATACACACAATTTTCTAAATATCTCTCCACCAACAGAACTCACGCCAGCTATGAAACATTTTACATGGCTGATGGATTGAAAGGTACCCTCGAAATCATCCTGGGCTACTAATCCAGACGGGGCAAAAGTCATGTGGAAAGAAAAAAAGGGCAGTGGCATGATCCACGTAGGGTTAACATTTCGGGGCCAGGGTATGTTTCTCTCATTACAGATGATGGAGAAAGCATCTGGAATTCCATTCGGGGAACGAGAGAGATGGGCGGTGCTCCGGACACCCCCAGTGCAGAAGACCAGGAGGAAAAAGAGAAGCAGGAGGGGACAGAGAAGGTGAGGCCTTCGCACCCTGAGGATCGCTATGAGTCGGCTGTTGGCGATGCCCCTGTGTCACCCCTGGACAGTCCCCACTAAATGACTCTGCTTTCCTCTTACTGAACTCGATAATGCTAAGACAATGCTAAGACAGCTCAACATGTTATCACTCTTTTAACCCCGCCTCTTGGGCTGAAGGGATACTCTCTTCCATTGTTTCTGGTTTTTCTTTATTGTTACTGTTGTGCATTTTACCATTTCTTTTCCAACTCTTTTTCAAGGCCCTCAGTAAATGCCTTGGCCAACGTACGTCCTGCTGTGTGGAAAACCCACTTTACCAACAATGCAAAGGGGAACTTGTAGGGGGCCAGGAACTCTCGGATGCCATTGTAGGACCGCACCTAAGGTGCCTGGAACTGATGGTGCCTGAGGCAGGACCGGTGCCCTTGTGTTCTTCCAGACGTTTAGGGGAAGTGGGTGACCACAAGCCGGACACGAGGTCAATGCAGAGCAGAGGCTGAAGGGTCAGCTATGCCCATTAAGGGGGTGGCCACAGACAATGACGTTATGAAATGTGGGAGAGCGTATTTCATATCTTGTATTCTGTAGTTTCTGTGTTGTTTACAAAAGGGCTGTATTCGAAACCCGTTGAGATACTGACAGGGACAAGGATAATACGTATGACGGTTTTGGAAGTCGTTAGGAACTTGCAGGGACGATTCTCTCTCTCTTTCTACCTTCGAACCCTGGCCAGCTTAGAACTGCGAACAGGCATACACTTTCCTCTTTCTTTCTACCTTCTAACCCTGACCAGGTTATGAAGGTGGGGAGAAAGACAAAAATTCGGGAATGCTTTAGCCCTCATGTTATAGAAGTAGACTGACCAACTGACAAATATGAAAGTGGTTTGGGGATTTCTTGTGCGATTGGTTCATGTCCATAATGCCCTTGCTTGTCACGGTTCTTTATTTGCTCCTTCATGGCCCTCCCATTGGGAGGGTCATCTATTCCCACATGACTTTCTTTCATACCCAAATTCAATATCTGCATTTTCTTTTCAAGAAGGGGAAATGTAGAGGGCTAAGTGAGTGCGAGTCCCCTGATGGAGTCCATAGCTGAGGCATTTGTTTCCGTGGGATTTGTGCTTGCTCAAACCCTGGCAGAAGTTCTCCAAGACCTTGGAACCTGATGTTCCTGTACATGCTATTGTTCTTTGCAGAAAAGTTTCACTTGGGTCTGGAAACTCAGGGACTAGCTTCGATATTTGCTTGGGGCACAAGGACATGGATAAGTCATGAGGTGGTGAAATAATGGTCATGAGATGGTGAAGTAAAGGGATGAGCTCAGCCTGCATGTGACTGTGGTTACAGCCTTTATAAAACCTGATTTTCAGCTGAATGTACCTAGTTGTCTTACATCCTCCCTCCTGCCTCATTCATTCCTTCTGAGTTCTTAAACGAAAGGAATCCAACAATTGGATTTCAGTTTTCAGCAATTACTTCCACAAGTCTTAAATTTTCTGCCTCCCTCCTCTTTCCCTTCCTCTGCTCTCTCTCCTCGAGATATCTTGCAATCTTATATGGGTTCTTCACATACATTCTTATTGAACTCATTTTCACACTAGTCACGTTGCATAGAAGAATAAGAATGAATGGGAGAAAAAATGAGTAAAAACAAAATAAAACGTAACACAGGAGAAAAGATTCTGCTTCATTCTGCGTTCTGATTCCACAGTTCTTGCTCAGGATGTGGATGGTATTTTGCAACAAGAGATCTCTGGGGATGTTTTAGGTCCATCCATTCCTGTGAAGGGCTCCGTCTATCAGAAGCATCCCCCACAAACTATGGCTCTTACTGTGTATAGTGTTCTTCTGGCTCTGCTCATTTCACTCAGCATCGGTTCATATAAATTTTTCTAGGGTATTCTGGAGGTCTCCTGTTCGCAGTTCTAATACCAAAAAAACATTCCATTACATTCACATACTACAACTTGTTGAGCCATTCCCCAATTGATGGACATCACCTCAATGAACAGGTCTTGGTCACCACAAAAAAAAGCTGCTGTAAATAATTTTGTAAAGGTAGGACCTTTTCCCATTTTCATGATCTCTTTGGGATCCAGCCCTCGAAGGGATAATGCTGGGTCACAGGGTATATACTTTTTGTAGTCCTTTGGGCATAATTCCAGATTGCTCTCCGTAAAAACTGGGTCAGCTCACATTTCCACCAACAATGAATTAGTGTTCCAACTTTCCCACATCTTCTCCAACATTTATCATCTTCTTCTTTTGTCATGTTAGTCAATCTGATAGGTGTGATGTGATACCTCAAAGTTGTTTAAATTTGCATCTCTCTAATAAATACTGACTAACTGGCAATGCATTTACATTTTTTCATATGACTGTAGGTAGTTTTAATTTCTTCCTCTGAAAACTACATGTTCATATCCTTTGATCATTTATCAAGTGGGAAATGACTTGACTCAGTTCTCTATACATTTTAGAAATAAGGCCATCATCACAAGCACAAGTTGTAAAAATTCTTTACTAGTTTTCTGCTTCCCCCCTAAAATTAGTTGCGTTGAGTTTGTTTGTAAAAAATATTTCAATATAATGTAATTAAAATTATCCCTTTTGAACTTCATAATGTTATCTATCTCTTGTTTGGTCATAAAATGCTCCACTCTCCATATATCTGGCACATACACTAGCCCTTGCCCCACTAATGTGTTTATACTCTCACCCTTTACCTGGATCTTGGGCCCATTTGGACTGTATTCTTGTGTACGGTGTCAGGAATTGGTCTATGCCCAGTTTCTCTCACACCGTTATACAGTTTTCCCAAGAGTTTTTGTCAAACAGTGAGTTCTTATCTCAGAAACTGGGATACTTAGGTTTATCAAAAGGAATATTGCTATATTCATTGTCTACTCTGTCTTGAGTACATAATATATTCCACTGATCTATCCCACTAGTTCTCAGCGAATACCAAGTGGTTTGGATGCTTGCTGCCTTATAACACAATTTGTGATCTGGTGTCACTAGGTGACCTTCCCTAGCATCGACATAAGCTATTTTCTTGGGTGGGAGCATAACTTAAAGCTCAGATGAACTCTCTCTGGACAAATCTGAGGATACAGGTGCAACCCTGTCAGATTTTAGGCTCATCCACAAGCCTTAGTACCAGTTATAGCCACAAGAGGAGTCCAACCACCTGACACCTCTAATCTTTCCCTCCAGGTGATTCACTGCCTTTGTTAGGCTGCCTTACCTGTCCCAAAGGGAGCAGTTGGTGGGGATAGTTGACTTGCCTCTTGTTCACATAAAGTGCTGTCCCCAGCTATGATGACACTGGGTACTGAGCCTGAAGCATGATAAGTGTTCTGGGAGACACACGTGTATTTCTGAGTCTCTTTGGTTCCAGGTGCTAAGCTGTTTCTATCATAGTTTTAGGGGAAATGGTGGGTGAAATGGTGGGGATAGAATGACCTACCTGGCGCTAGCTGCCTCCTGGCTCTCCCTCAGTGACACTTGCTGCTTCAGGGAAGAACACATGAGGGGGTGGAAGAAGGTAAAACTTTCCAGTTTCCGAAAAGGGAAAAGGAATGAAACCTGCAAATTATAGATCAATGAACTTCATTCCTGATTTCTGGGAGGTATTCTAGAATGTGATTGTAGGTAAACTCTGGTGTTCAGTGGCCAAAACATAGCACCAAAGCAGCTTTGCTCCTGACTTATATGTATAGCAGCAATAGCATTGGGTGTGAGCTGGGAGAGAACCCTGACTTTAACTGCTCGCAATACTTCTTATGGTTTAAATTCATTGCCAGTTAGTCCAGGATTTTGTAGGTGAGTCAGGCTGTCTGAACTTTGATTTAGGTAATTAACTGTAAAAAAAAAACCTTTATCTGTAATGCTACCTGGGGACACTCTGCAGGTATTTCTTCTGGGAGAGGGAAATATAGTAATTGTCACTCAAGTACTGTCAGCCTTCCCTGAACCTGAAGAGGTTCTAGTCACCCCACCCTTGGCTTTGGTGACTTAGATGGCTATGTGCTTAGGGGAGCCAGCGTCCACTTGTGGTTCAGTGAAGCAGTGATGAAGAAAGACACGGGTCAGGGGAGGAGTGTAAAGAACAGCTTCAGTTTATTAATCTGAGGGTAAGGGTTTATATAGATTTTTCACAGGCGAGCAAGGAAGAAAGTTTAATCCCATGAGAACTTTTATAATTTAATTATATTCTTAATCTAGTCCCTGTTTCTCACAATAGTTATATTCAAGAATATCTGTTCCTTCACTCAAGGTCCTTACAAGGACTCTGCACACTATCTGGGTTCCCATGGATACAACAAAGCAAGAGGTCATGGAAAGCCATAACAAATGTTTATGAGCACAGTTTGGAAAACAGGCTACAGCGAAACTCTGGCCTGAACTTTACCTTAACTCCATCTTGGCCTTCAACATCGGATTCCAGGTCAACTTGAGAGGTGGTCTGCAGTGGAAAGCCTGAAAAGCTTATCATTGACCCATTGCTGCTTAACATCAAGCACAATGTCAGGCAGAAAGATGATACAACAAAAACCACCAAATGGAACCCTTTCAGCCTGACTTCAAAGAAGAAGGAGGTAATAGACCATTCATGATCTAGACGACGACTTGTCTTTCCCTCTTCAGCCTCTTCCCTGAATTTTTTTCACTTCAAATTACTATATAATTTGTATATAAAAAATTAATACCTTTTGTACATACAAAGACATTTAGATACACAAACAGAACCACACTCTCTCACGAACACAATATATATGATAGAATGTGTATTCCTGAAAGGATGAGATTGGATGGTTTTTTTTTTTTTTGATATTCCTAGGGTCTAACACAATGTCTGGAAAATACTAGGTACTTAGGAAATGCCTTTTACTTCGGTGCTTCACCTTTCAGGGCAGGAAAGACTTTCAATTTTCATCAAATAATATCAAAACATGACTGTCTCCCCTTCCTTATATTTCAGCTTGGCAGGGAAAATGTCGCATCCGGTTATATAAATTGGCCATGATATTTGGGGGCATTTGCCATACATTGATGAGACAGAGACACCTAATAATCTTGAGGTCACAGATCTCCTATGCAACAGAGTCTACCATTTTTGTCACTGTCCTCAAGTCACCCGCTCCTCTCAGTTGTACTACCAAATATATTGCTCTGGTTCCCAAGGTCCATACTCTGTCACATTCACCTGTCTCTATTGCTCTATGTTCCCTTGGAACGAGGTACGTGGATTGTATCTCACTACAGTCCTTGACTTTATAATGCTCCTCTGTGCACAGCATCCAGGCCATCCCCTCTATGAAGCACCGAAGCACATCCCATGACCCCTCCCTATGGAATGCCCTCTGTCCTTTTAGGGAAGGCAGTCAGAACAACTCTACTGGTACAAGTATGTCTACTGGAACTTCTCAATTGACCCGGTCTGGAAGGGAATGACTTGATGGTGTAATATCTCTGTACATTATGCTTGGTGACCTCTACTACAACAAATAGGCTATTATTCCCACTTTTAAAATCAGATTCGACCATTTCCGCATATTCCCATCTAATCCTATTTCGCACTGGGGAGATCGTTGTTGCTGTCTCTGTAGGAATTTGCATTGTGTCCACACCAGCTTGAAATATGAATCAGGAAAGAAGTAACAAAACTTTCATTTCTGAGGTGATCCTACCTGGATGCGTAGTAGTGTATGTAGTTGCTGAATGAAATGAAATGTGATACAATGTGTAAAGCCCTTTCCACTGTTCTCATTATTGAATAGGATGAAAGCTCCTGAATACGCATGATCAAAGCATGGAAGGACCAGGGTGCTTGCAGTAGGACTGTGTGATTTTCATACATCCAGTCCAGGGTTCCCACAATGAGGTCTTTCATATTCCTGGCCTTCCCACTTCTTCCCCTAGACCTGTGGTGCCTTAGTGCTTAGCAACCCAGACTCACTTTTCCAGATGTTGCTGCCATCTTCTGCATCTGTGGGATCTTTGCCATGTGTATGCTTGGAGACAAAGATGAGGCATTGAACAGTATGTGTCATTCAGGGCAATCTCTGACATTACCAAGAAGCCCCAGTCCTGCTACAAGGGTGCAGTATAACAATGGAGATACTCCTGTATATGTTCACACATATACAGAGTATGTTTATTCTTTGTGTACTTTGGCCTTAGGGGATGCATAATGTTGGCAGTCACTTGGACCCTGATTGAAAAATATTTATTCATGCCCTCAAGGAAGCCAACTGAACCCTTTCTTATTGGAGCTGATGGTGACAGGAGAATACTTGGAGGTAACAAAATTAGGAGGGAACTCCTGGTTAAAGACCTGCAGCAAGTCCTTGTCTTTTGGTGGGAATCCCTTCTCTCTGCGGAACGAAGTCTGCCAGGGTGAAAAAGAAGTCTCTGGTGTCTCCTGATCATGCTTAGGGAGTTTTTTCATGGGCAGGTCTACCTTGGATGAAGCTGCACACAGCACTTGTTCTATGAGGCCATAACCACTGTAACGCCAACACCACCTCAGATACATCCAACCTTCTAAATGTCAGTCATCGCTCCACTCTTAGAACCCTCTACCTGCCAAATTAAAGGGAAGCTGTTCCAGCTTCCCTGGTCCCCATCCAAAACATGGCCTTCTTGAAGTAGCTGAATGTAGAAAGACCCTCTCCTATTTCTGTGAAAGTAACCAACAGACTTAGAACGCGTGATTAAAAAAACTGGTAATGAAGCACAGTGATCAACACTTTGCTTTCAAAGCATATGTCACGTTTGAAATGCATAGAAACACTTGTGGCACACATAGACAGTGTATGTGCAACTGGTCAAATCTATGAAGGAAGTGTATAAAACAGCAAGAATCCAAGAGCGGAATTCAAATAGACTCCATGGTGATGTTCCACAGAATTCATCCAAAAATGTGTGTACAAACAACCACAGAGCACATGCTCATTATCCGGGTTTATTTATAGAAATGGTAGGGTGATTCTGATGGCAGACCCAGGTCAGGTCATTGTCACCAAAAATAATAGAGCACGTTTCCGGAGCACAGATCTAGTAATCAGCACAGACTATGGAAGGCAGGAGTAAAAACTGAACAACGCTTTTCCGAAGGTTGTAAAACATTAGTACCTAATGAATACTTAGCAAGATATGACTGCCATTATGCATCAGAAGCTCCATATCTTTTAAAAGTGAACAGATAACCAATGTTCCTATTACACATCGAGACCTCAGGAAATCTTCGGGAATTAACATTAAAGTGTACTGTAAGTGGAGCATTGTCATGGAATGAAACTGGGCTTCCCATGTCCTAGTCATATCATTGATCCATAAACGTTCAAGAACTATGCTTTTAATAGCTTACTAAGTGTTCCCAATCTCTAAACTCCCTGGATGAAAAAACTCGTAACACATAGATACCTAGGAGAAGACCTGAAAAGTGTGCAAACAGCATGAAGAACATGAAGGACATATGATCCCAAACATCCTTTCACCTGCCAGCCTTGTCCTAAATATGTACTGATAGAGCCTGCAGCAGATGAGTTAATATCCTCATGATCTCATGGAGTTACAAAAGATAGTGAGTTCGTGCAACAATCTGAAGAAAGTTACACAGGAAAGAATCAATAGCACAATATGTGAACTCCATCAAAAAGACAACGGATAATAATCAATCCTTCTATACTGCTTTACGATATAAAAAAGCACTTGCAAAAATCTCATTCGTACCTTACAACCACCCTGCTACATATTTACCACAGGCATTATCACCAGGTTTTACAGATATTAAAATTGAGGTTTAGAAAATTTAAGTGACTTGCCCATGGCCACACAGTGAGTAAGCAGAACGTCACTCTGGGGCTTGTGCATCGAATTCCAGGTGCCTTCCCACTATGCCAATTTACTAGTGGCAGGGCAACTGGTGTTGGAGAGAACAAAGCACCCAATCTGATATACTTTTAGAAAGAAATTTACTAAGTCACTTGGTAGAGACTGAGGCAGAATGGAGGGTGTGGCTCCTTCTTGTCCAAACTCTGGAAGGTTTATATGACATAAAGATTTAGATCAGAGGACGCACACGTAAATGGCAGGGGCAGACGGGCTGCCTCCCTGGGTGCCCTCTGTTCCTCCCCAACCTGCGGGATCTTTGTCTCCTCTTCCCTGGAGAAAGGAGGCTGAGCCCCGCTCCTTTCCTCCTCTGGGCCTTATGAGGAGTCCAAGTCCAGCTCAATGGCTGCTAGGTTGCAGATGCTGCTGCAGGTCCTGTACTCTTTCTTCCCTTTTGTAGAGCCCAGAACACCCCTCCCTCGACCTCCTCTTTCCACTCTTTTTGTTCCCCCTTCCGCACTTTGTCCCCCCGTTTCTCTCTTTGTTCCCTTGTTCTTCTCTTTGTCCTTCTCTTCCCAGTTTCTGTAACTCCACAACACCAAGCTGAATTCAGCTGCACCTCCCCCATCCCAGCCACACCCGCCCCCCCCACAGAAGCCTGTGAGCCTAGTAAGCCCTGGGACCACCTCCAAATGGAGAAAACACCTGCGGCCCCTTCCGCTACATGGATTGAGTCACGGGAGCTGAGAGAAAGGATTGGGGATGCAGGGGCTCACCAGTGCTCTGCGCCTGATATCAGAGAACCCTTCCCTCTCGCTCCCTCTTCCCTCTTTGTTCTGGGAAGAGACTGCCCCCACCCCGCGTGGACGTCACCCTGCCCGCCCCCTACCACCCTTTATTAAGTGTAAGTCTTTTTTATCTGGAGGAGGATGTGAGTGGGGCAAACCAGAGGAGGTCTCTGTACCCCTCACCCATGTAGCTTCCCTTTACCCTCCAAACCCTGCCCTCCCCTCCCTTACCCCATCAGCCCCATCTTCCAGACTGACTGATCCTGAGGGTCCTGCTAGTGCCTAAGTGACTCTAAATAGATAAGTGACCCCTCCCTGCCCGTGTCTCAGCCTCTCCCTTTCTTCTCTATGTCTTCTCTTCCCTCTGCCCTCTCCCCACTCACAGTC
The DNA here is from genome assembly GCA_028658325.1 of Potorous gilbertii. NCBI lineage: Eukaryota > Metazoa > Chordata > Mammalia > Diprotodontia > Potoroidae > Potorous > Potorous gilbertii. The sequence goes on along the minus strand of JAQQSK010014581.1, from coordinate 903 downwards.
TCTTCTTCATTGGTGTTCGCCTCCCCAATTGCTTTCCCTTGGTTCCCAGAAGGAAGTGTGTAAGGGTAGGTGGAAGGGCCTGGCGTTATCAGTATCTTTGTTTATGCACGTGTTGTCTATGGAGGTAGGATAATCTGTGTGTGTGTGTGTGTGTGTGTGTGTGTGTGTGTGTGTGTGTGTCTGTGTGCGTGTTCAGGGCTGAACATGTGTGCGTTTTCTCCTCCAGGCCTTCTCCTTCCTAGGGCTTCCTGTCTTCCCAGGTTTTGTCTGGAGGTGGGGGCCTGGGAGGGTGCAGTCATGGGGTTGGGTCAGGTCATAAGGTTGGATGGGGTCATGAGGTTGAGTGATTGAAGTAGAGGACAGCTAAGGAGAAGTCTTTGGGGACAAGCCCTCCCCTGCTCAAAGGGAGATTCTCATCCTTTATTCCTGCCTTCCTTGGCTTTACCTCAGGCTTGGGCAATGAGGAGACAAAATAGGAATTCCTCTCCTCCCCTTCTCCTGGTCATCTCTTCTGCTTAGTGTTGTTTCATTAAATCCGAGTTTTATGTCTGTTCTGGTGAGAAACAGAATCTGATGTTTTTCCACTTACTTAAATCTGACTTTATTTGCGCGAAAAGTGTCTTGTAATTGTGTTCATATAAGCCCTGGGTTTGTTTTGACAGGTAAACTCCTAAGTATTTTAGGAGTGTCTACTCTAGCTTTAAATGGGATTTCTCTTTCTATCTCTTGCTGTTGGACTTTGTTGCTAATATATAGGAATGCAGAAGATTTGTGGGGGTTTATTCTGTAACCTGCAACTTTGCCAAAGTTGTTTATTATTTCAAGTAGTTTTTTACTTGAATCTCTGGGATTCTCTAAGTATACCATCATATCATCTGCAAAGAGTGATAGCTTAGTTTCTTC
>JAQQSK010014580.1:0-11072 GCA_028658325.1 Potorous gilbertii | reverse complement strand
TCTTATTGGGTACAAAGTTCTCCTGGTTCTGTCCACTTCACTTTGCATCAGCTCATGTGATTATTTCCAGCTTTTCCTGAAATACTCCTGCTCATCATTTCTTATAGCACAACTGTATTCCATAGCAATCATATACGGTAGATTGTCCTGCTATTCCTCAACTGACGGGCATATCCTTGAATTCCAATTCTTTGTAAACACAAAAACTGAGGCAATAAATAATTTACTATCCACTTGATTTCTTTCCTTTTCCTTTCCATTTTTTGATCACAATGAGATATAAAACTAGTTGTGGTATTGCTGGCTCAAAGTCCATGAACAACTCTATAGTCATTTGGCCTGAGTTCCAAATTGCACTCCAGAATGGTTGGATAAGTTCACAACTGCCCCTGCAGTGCATTGGTGTTCCAGTTTTCTGACATCATATCCAATATTTATAGATCTTTTTCTTTTCCATCTTATTGGCCAATATGATGGGTGCAAGTGGGATATTAGAGTTGTTTTACTTTGCATTTCTCTAAAACAGAGTCACTTAGAATATTGCAGTTTCATATGAATATAGATAGCTTTGATTTCTTCTTCTGACAAGTATATGTTCATACCCTTTGACTATTTATAAATTGGATAATCGCTTGCATTAATGTAAATTTGGTACAATACTTTATATATTTGAGCAAGAAAGTCTTATTCAGAGATCCTAGATGCAACAAAAATTACATTTTTCCTTGTTTCTGCTTTTATTCTAAACAAAGTATTCAAGGAATCCACCAATCACCACCTGAAAGAGATCCAAAATGAGAAACTCCTAGGAACATTGTGGCCAAATTCCAGACTTCCCAGGTAAAGGAGAAAAATATTGCAAGCAGCTAGAAAGAAACAATTCCAGTATTGTGGAAATACAAGCAGGATAACACAAGATCTAGCAGCTTCTACATTAAGGGATCGAAGGGCATGGAATAGAATATTCCAGAAGTCAAACGAACTAGGTCTAAAAGCAAGAATCATATACTCAGCAAAACTGAGTATAATACTTCAGGGGAAAAACTGGTCTTTCTATGAAATACAGGACTTTCAAGCATTCTTGATGAAAAGACCAGAGCTGGAAAGAAAATTTGACTTTCAAACACAAGAATGAGAAGAAGCATGACAAAGTAAACAGCAAGGAGAAGTCACAAGGGACTTATCAAAGTTGAACTGTTTACATTCCTATATGGAAAGACAATATTTGTAACTCTAGAAATTTTTCAGTGTCTGGGTAGTTGGTGGGATTACACACAAATGCACACGTACAAACGCACACACACATGTACACGTGTGTGCGCACACATACACACATGAACGCACACACAGAGACAGAGAATACAGAGTGAATTGAATAGGATGGGATCATATCTTAAAAGAAATCAAGGTAAATGGTGAGAGAGAAATGTACTGGGAGGAGAGAGGGTGAAATGGAATGAGGTAAATTATCTCTCATAAAAGAGGCAATCAGGAGGCTTTTTAGTGGAGGGAAAAAGAGAGCTGAGGGAGAAAAAAAGAAACATGAACTTTACTCTCATCACATTCGACCAAAGGAAGGAAAAAAATGCACACTCATTTTGGTTTGAAAACCTATCTTACAATACAGGAAGTGGGGGAGAAAGAGATAAACAGGGTGGGGCGGTGATGGAAAGGAGGGGAATGGGAGGAGGCAGCAATTTGAAGCCAACAGTCTTGGGGAGGGACAGGATCAAAAGAGAGAATAGAAACAATGGGGGGCAGGATAGGATGGAGGGAAATATAGTTAGTCTTACACAACACGACTATTATGGAAGTCATTTGCAAAACTACACAGATATGGCCTATATTGAAAAGCCTGCCTTCCCAAAGGGAATGGGTAGGGAGGGAGGGATGTGGAGAAGTTGGAACTCAAAGTTCTAGGAATAACTGTGGAGTATTGTTCTTGCTACGAGGAAATAAGAAATACAGGTAATGGGGAATAGAAAGTTATCTGGCCCAACAGGACAAAAGAGAAGATGGGGACAAGAGAAGGGAGGGATGATAGAAGAGAGGTCATATTGGTGATAGGGGAAATTAGAATGCTCAGTGTACTGGCGTGGGGGTAGGGGACAAATGGGGAGAAAATTTTGGAACCCAAAATTTTGTGAAAATGAATGTAAAAAGTTAAATAAATAAATTTATATTTAAAAAAAGAAGAAGAAAATGAACCAAGCCTGTGGGTGGCTATTGGAGAATCAGAGAAGAACCAGGTCTCAGAAACCAGTTCTTCCCCCACAGGCACCAGGGCTCTCCTCTCCTCACAGAAGCAATCCTTTTTTCTTGTACACAGATACTGGATTGGAGGCCTGTTGGGCAGTAAACAGGGGTCTTGTTCTGAGTGTGGGGCCTCTGAGGTTGGCTTACAAGGGTGGGCTGAATTGGAGGCCTGCAGTGTGAGACTGATTTGGGACAGGCACTGATTGGATGGGGAACATGGGTCCGAGGGTGGATCAGCCCACCTGGCTGTGTCTATGGCTGTTCTGAACCTGGTGGTCATTCATGAAGGAAATCCATGCTCAGGTGGGCCAAGAAATCCAAATTCCCCACGCCCTTCCCCTTAAAGACATACCCTGCACATGGATCTGTGACCCCAGGGTTGTTACATGGGGAGAGTGATTCAGAAGAGCCTACATAAAGCATAGACATACATTCAGGCCCTTCCCACTCAAAGCTCAATCCAGGTCCCAGGGAGAGGATAAGGAGTTGAAAGAGTCCAGGACCAGCCATGTGCTCTTTGGGGAGAAGAGTCTGCGGGGCTCTCTGCAGCATGGCCTGGCCTCTTGTCTGCCTCTTACCACTCACTGCACTCAGGTCAGCTCTGTCCTCTGAACCCTTCTTCTCCAGTTCCGTCATCCTTGCCTTTGATTTCTCTGTTTAGGATCTCCAAGGGCTTTCACTCTTTCTTCATATTCTAGGACATTAATGTATCTGTGTTACGATGGTTCCTTCTCCCAGCCTGTGCTGACTCAGTTACCCTCCATGTCTCCATCCCTGGGAGCCACAGCCAGACTCACCTGCACCCTCAGCAGTCAGCAGAGCAGCTAGGCTATTGCTTTATTCACGCAGAGCCCAGGAAATTCCCCTAGAAATGCCGTGTATGCCAGCAGCATTGGAGGTGGAGGCAAAGGGGATGGAATCCTTCCTCTCTTCTCTGGCTCAATCTTGTCCATCAGCAACATCCACTCTGAGGATGAAGCAGATTACTACGGTGGGACAGATTATGGCAGTAGTAACGCCTACATTTCACCCAGTGATACATTCAGTGAGGAAGTGAGACAACATCCTCCTCTGCCAGTTCGGGCCCAGCTCCACACCTGGCTCTGGGCTTCTGCAAGAGCTGTGTGAAGACTTTCTAGTTCACTATGTCTCTTCCTTTAGCTCTCTGACTCTGTCTCTGTGAATCTCTCCTTCAGAACAGAAAATTACATGATATGGCTGAGGTCCCATTCAGAGGCCGTAACAGAAATGGGCCTTGAAAACAGATAATCTGACTCCAGGACCAGGATGTTCCCCACATCCCACATGTGCACTCTGAGGAGACTGAGACCACACGGGCTTTTAGATGAGCCTTCACACTTTGATATAGAGCCTGGGAAGAGAAAACTGAGGCAAGCCCCTCCATGACATAGCTGACACACCTGGGTCCTGTTCACTCTCTCAAACAGCAGTCTTCTTGTGTAACGTGACAGTTGGACACTTGGCAAAGCATGTCTACAACTGTCAGGCATTGTGCTAAACTCTGAGAGTACAAAGAACCAGGACAACCCAAGGGCACTGATCACCATCTCCTCATAGACACTGAAGGAGACAGTAGAAAACCTCAACACAAGAACTAAGGGAACACGAGTGTTTCATAAAATGTCATACCAACTGACAGCCAAAAGTACACAACCATCCTTAAGAAGAGAGATCCTTTTAGACAAATGACTCAGTTGCCTCAGTAATAACAGCAACATCTGCTTACCAGCTGCCCCAGAAATGCTGAGAACCACAAGTGAACAAACAGTAGCAGCCTCCCTCAAACAAGGGATACTCCTTCTAAGTCAGTTGTCATAGCCATCAGCCATGGGGATAATACATGGGGATATAAGAGGGGCAGCCATCCTCAGCAACTGTCAAACAATTGCTACCCACAGTTCAGATAAGACAACCTGGAAGGAAGTATTAAGTGCACCAGCATTTGGGAAACAAAAGAGGTAGCATGTGCCAAGCAGATAAAAAAACTATAATCAATTGGACTTCTCACTTTCCTAGGGTAATAAGAAAAATAGTGCTGAATTTTGAACCCTGAAGCTAAAAGAATAGCAATGCTCCCAGCCAATGATCCATGGTCATAAATTTCAGAAACCGTCTTGTGAAGATGCAGCTTGTTAACTACTCCTATAGGTACTGCAGCCACAACTGAGGAAGTCCCAGAAAATAAGGTTCTGGTCCCCAAAGGCTTCAGCTCTCTGAGGTGATTCTGATCAAAAAGTGATATTATTTCAGCAATACAAATGGAGGTAAAGAAGACTCATGACCCTCTGATTTGCTGGTACACACTGAATACCAAGGGATCTTTTCCATCTGACCTAAAGTTGAAATCCTACAGAAGAAGGGGAGCTCCTTGAGAACAGGGACTGGCTTCATTTTCCAGTTGGATCCCCAGTGTTCTACAGGGTATGAGCACAGTAAGCACTGAACAAAGACTTTCATGTCCATTCATTCCTTCAGTGTATTACCAGATCCCTATGGTTGAAGTGGGAAAGGTAAGGACTTGTTCATCAGTCTGTCCAACAAGATTCTCCTTGTTTACACAGATGTACTGAGTCACCTTGCAGGCATCCATCACCTTTAATGACTGATAGGACCGTTACTTGGAGATCTTTCCTCTCCGTTTGTGTTGATGACATGATACCCTTTGGGAAAACGCAGAAAGAACATGAGAAAAGATGCTGAAATTTCTTTCAGTGGTTAATCCAGAGCTGTACAGACACTCTTATGCGTTTGGCAATGCTATATCACAAGGAGGTGTGAACTAGTGCCCAGTGTGGACAGAAATGACCCTGACTTCACTACATCCAAACACCCTTTGGTGACTCAGGACTTTGGTCCAATTTCTCCAGAACACATTGAAAGGTGTGATGCTGTCAGCAAACCACTAGGTGTCCTCACCTGAACATATGTGACTGAAGAGTAAGGAAGCAGAAGCCAGACTGGAGAGTCAGAGAAAAGCCAGTTTTCAGGACTTGGTCCCCTCCACACATAGGCACCAAGGCTGTCTTCTGCTGAGCCAATCCATCCCTTTGTCCTGTAAAGAGACATTGGCTTGGAGATCTGGTGAGCAGCAGGCAAGGGTCTCATTCTGCCATTGCTCCTCTGAAGTTGGCTAACAAGGGTGTGGCAGATTGAGGAGCAACAGTCAGGAGGTGGCACTGTGGGACTGGTTTCAGACACGGTTTCAGTAGTAATGAGATGTGGAACATGGGGCCCTGAGGGGGCATCAGCCCAGCTGGCTTTGTGTGTGGCTGCTCTAACTCTTGGGATCACTCATGAGTTACATCTCTGTTGAGGTGGGACAAGAAATCCCAACACCCCATGTGCCCCCTGAAAGACATGCCCTCCCCACGGACCTGGGACCCCAGAGGTGTGACATGGGGATGGTTAAAAAGAGCCTGCCTAAGGCAGAGATTTGAATTCAGCTCCTCCCACCCAAAACCCAACCCAGGCTCAGGAAGAGGATAAGAGGGACTTGGCAGAGGCCAGGCTTAGCTGTGTGCTCTTGGAGAGAAGAGAACTTAGGGTCCTCTGCATCATGGACTCTCTTCCTATCGGTCTCTTACTGCTGACTGTGTGCTCAGGTCAGAGCTGCCCTCAGAAACCTCCTTGTCCTGCTCTCTCATCCCTGCCCTTGGCTTCTCTGCTGAGTATCTTCAAGTAACTTTTCCCTTTGTCCTTATTCTAGGGTATTAATGTGTGTCTATATTTCTAGATGCCTTCTCCCAATCTGTGGTGACTCAGCCACCCTCCATGTCTGCATCCCTTGGAGCCACAGCCAAGCTCACCTGCACCCTCAGCAGTCAGTATAGAAGCAACAATGTGTATTGGTACCAGCAGAGCCCAGGAAATTCTCCTCGGTATCTCATGTATATTACCAGCAGTGGAAGTGCAGGCAAAGGTGATGGAATCCCTGATCGCTTCTCTGGCTCCGGCTCTGGTGCTGACAGATACTTGTCCATCAGCAACCTCCAGCCCGATGATGAAGCCAATTACTACTGTAGCACATATTATGGCTCTGGTAATGACTATCGCACAGTGATACATTCAGCAAAGAAGTGGAACAAAAACCTCCCCTGCCAACCCAGGCCCAGCTGCACACTTGACCCCAGGTTTCTGATGCTCACTGATGTGTCAGGGCTGTGTCAAGTCTCTCTGGTTTTTTCCTTCTCTGCCTTTATTTCCCTGAATCTGTCTCTGGGTCCATCTATCTGTTTCACTATAGAAAATTACATGATGTGCTTGAGTTCACACTTAGAGTAAGTGATTGAAGTGGACCTAGAACCCAGACCTTTTACTTCAGGTTCAGTATTTTTCCCCATGTCCCATATGTGCGCTCTGTGGAGACTAAGCCACGTGGACTTCAGCTGACCCTTGGTATAGACACGAAATTCAGTAGAGTTGAAAGACTCACACTTCTTATTCCGAGAGAGCTCAGCAGTTACCATATGCAGATACCCACCCTGAGTGAATCAAGGCTGGCAAATGAAGATTAGCTTACTGATGTCAAAGTTGAATACACATTTTCTGTGTTCCCACAGGGATGGGGGACAGTGCTGATCTGGGCATGGGTGTTTGAATCAAAATAAATCTAGTCAGCAAGATTTTGAGCCTCTCCACAGGTCAGCTGGTGACAATGAGTTTCCAGAAATGCACTTAGCCACAGCCATCAAGGTCTATCTTCCAACCATGATAAACCTTGAACACATTAAGAAAAAATTTATGAAAACCTGGAGACCTAGATAATCAAATGGAATGAGCTTGTAACTGTGTGACTTTAGCACCAGCGTAAGCCCGGACTATCAGACATAGCAGAGATTCCTTATTGGAAGGGAGTCAGCAAAAGAAATAGAAAGGGGCACTAACTACTTAAGACTGTTCATGTCATGACATTCTCATCACCACCACTCTTTTCTCTTTATGTAAATGCCTGAAAAATTCATGGATTAATCCTCACATCAAATATGGGCATTGAATGGACTAAATCATTACAAGGAGAAGTCCTAGAATGGGATAGAGATAAAGGTGAACTGCACGACAGAGTGTTGGACTAATCATGGACTTATCCTCTCCAAGGTAAACACGTGTATTCAACAAAAGTAGCAATTTCAAGAATGAGAAAAGCTTCCAGAAGACATATTGTCTTCACATTAGAGAGGTTCTCTCTGTCCAGAAAATCAGCCCCTGATTTGTAGGTATAATTGAATCAAGACTCTGTTGATGAGTGAAGCAGAAAAGGAGTGGGAACTTCTTAGAGATCTGATGTATAGCACCACATTTGCACATCTGTGTCAGAACACTCTCAAACATCAGGGCTGGTTTGATGAAAATGATGGGGAAACTTAGAAGCTGGTAAATGGAAAAAATGAGAATTCTACAAAGTCTCCCAGCGGCATAGCTCATCCATCTTTAGAAGGCAACACTTAACTCCATCAAGCTGATATGAACAATTCAAGCCTTCCAACAATGTCCTGAAAGCCATGGGCCAAAGACTTGTGGTGCATCCCAATTACAAAGTGCTGATGCTTTCACACTGATCAGTGATAAGGACACGATGCTTAAGAGAAGGACTTCCATAGTGCTCTCAACAGATCATCATCAACCAATGCTGAAGCCATTGACCATTCCCATCAGGTTGAAGTCAATCCCTCTCTACCGAAAGAGAAGTCTTGAATGTCAATAATTTCCTCTTGTATGGCAAAACACCTGCTGCTGAATCTATTCAAGCTGAAGTTTACAAGACATGGGGTTCACATCTCACACAAAAGGTGACTGCGATGTTCTGGATTATACAGCAAGAGGTTATCCCCAGGAGTTTAAGCATGTCTCCACTGCCCTTCTCTATTAAGGAAAAGGAAATCGATGTGTCCTGAGACTCACAGAAATGTTTTTTCTCTAGGTCACTGCTATCAAGATTCTTCCTGGAGGCCTCCTTAACTGACTGATTCTTCACCTAGAAGATGGCTACCTAGTTGTGAAGTAGTTGGATTTCAGAAAGGACCAAAATGAATCGACAAGATGATTGATGCCCAAAAACTGCAGGAGAAATGCTGGGTGCAAACAGAGGCCTGTATGTAATGTTTGTCAATCTAACCCAGGCCTTTGGGACCACCAGTCACAAGTACTTCTGGAAGAAATTTGGCTGCTCAGAGTAGGATCCTACAACAATTTCACAAAGCCATGTTTGTACAGGTTCCGGATAATGAACAATGCTGTGGAACCTTCCCAATCACTAAGCAGGGTGGTGTGATTTCTCCCATGCTTTTTAGCATGATGTTTTCAGCACTGTGGCCAGATACCTTCAACAAGGACCAAAACACCATGAAGGTCAATTACCATGTTCAAAAAAAATTTAACTTGAAAGTACAAAGATTAAAGTGGAGGAAGACTTCATGTTTGATTTGTTCACAAATGGTTGTGCAGACTCTCAAGCTGAGATAGAATAAAATGTGGGACAATTCTATGTCATTTGTGCTAACATTGGCCTAACAATTAACATGAAGAAAGCAGAGGTTTTCTAGCAGGTAGCATTAGACCATCCATACATGGAACCATCAATTACAGCAAATGGAGAAATTTTAAATGCTGTGGAGAAGTTCACATACCTAGGAGGTATACCTTCCAGGAATGTCCACATGAGTGACAAAGTTGACTCATAAGGGAATAACCAACTCTCATACCCAGCATGGAAAACAAGAAATAGCAAACACAAAGCAAAAAAAGCTGAACTTCTTTTTTAAAAGAAATTTCTTGGCATCCAACAGGGAAGGTCTGAGTTTCCTCCTTATCCTGCACATCCCTCCACACACACCTAAAAGGAGGAATGACAAGAACACCAGATTCTCTTGGGATGAGGACATCACTTAAATGCTGAATTTTGAGCCAGTATAAAGCTTTCTCCTTCACCAGTTTGTGAGAGAAGGGAACCAATAACAGAATTTGGACACAGGCTCCATTTAGGGACAATTACACCTCCTCTGGTCATTGATGGAGGAGGATCCCAAGGTCATACACAAAAGTGTATGCAGCTCCCCCATTATACTTTATAAGGGGCTGTGGCTACAGACAGTGATCACCCTATATGGTGCAGTTAGACTCAGTGTATCAGGAAGTGAACCACACATGGGAGGGAAGAGGAAAAAGAAACTTGAGACTAATGGTCTCATAGTTAGTTGCGAGATTGTACACAGACCTGTAATGAATGCCCAAAGAGGGGGTGCCCAGGCATCTATCAGGAGAGCAGGGTAAGCCCTCATTCTACTTAACATGAAGGTTCTCTCCCGTCTTAATGCCCACTTTGAAGCAGGCATTACTTCAATGTTGCCTTGTATTCCTGAAGCCCAGTCCTGTGCCTGGATCAGAGTGGAGAATTATATAGGTGTTTCATTGATTCCTTGATTGACTGAACAGCCAGGACAGTGTGACTTCTGAGAGTGTGTAGAGAAGTATCAAAGGATGCCTGAAACACCAGGCAGAAGGACCCCTCCTCCTCCATGTGGTGTTGAGAGATGACAGGGTGGTCAGTAAAAAGAGATGAAGTCCTAGAATATGGAACCCAGGGTTTCCACTAGCCTCTGGGCTTTATCAAGTTGTGACCAGAAGGGTGGGCCTGGGCTCTGGGAAGGTTTGTTTTATAGTTCAAAGAAGGGGAACCTGTGTCAAGTGAGAAGCTAAGATTTCTGACGGTGAGCCGTAGACAGGAATATCTCTCTGCTGTCTGAGTATTGTGAATACAAGTCCGTAGGTCAGAAGAAGGGGCCTTGGACCAGGGCTGCTCTGGGTGCTGAAATCTATAGATCAAGGGTTGACTCTATCTTTGGATGCAGCCCCTATCTGGGGCCTTCCTCTGATTGTGGATGAAAGATTTTGATAAAGACAATGAGACAGCAAGAAGCCAAATGTAAATGGATCAAAATGATTGAGGAAGATGTTCCCAGTTCAACCCTTCATGGAGGTGGGAGGGCCACTCATTGCCCATGGGCTCAGATATTCTCAAGGTATTGATCAGTTTTGCTGACTTCTTTTTTCCTTTCTAAAACATTACCTTGAGGGGTGGAGTCAAGATGCATGACGAAAAGTAGGGAATCCCCAGAAATCTCTCTAAAACCTTTCAAATACCTTTTAAAAACAACTCTAAACTATTTCTAGAGTGAGAGAACCCTCAAAAATATCAAACAACAAATCATAAGAACAATCCTTTCATCGAGCAGAATCAAAATAATAAGGCAACACACAAAATCTTATGAGATCTAGACAAAAAGGGATTTTTAGGAGATTTATATCTCTGAAGATTTCCCCTGCCAGAATGGGCAGATGGAAGCAATTGGTTCCAATGGCCATGAAGGATGCTGAAGCATGTGCGGTGGAATTTGGGTATTTCAAATTTGGGTAGACTCTAAGGCTGCCAAAGTCATTGGATGCAGTGCCAAACAGGACCAGTTCCTTGTCATTGAACTTTGATGATTCTGGAAGAGTGTGAAGGCAATGACTTCATGCAACTGTGCCTCACTTAAATCTAATGTATGCCCAAGTCAAAAGATATCATCCTCTAATGTTAACATTTTTACCTACCTCAAAAGCCTGTGGTGAGAGACAAAGGACAAAGAAGTGGCTATCGATACACTAGGAGATTTAGCCATATCCTTGTAAACAGGTGGCCTAGGCAATAGGGTCATTCTCTCCCCAGAGAGAAGCAACTATGGGATTCAGCAGACACCTGGGTGTTTGAGCAATCATTTTGAAGGTCGGTACTGCTCATCTGATGAATGAAAAGGACC
>JAQQSK010014579.1:0-11072 GCA_028658325.1 Potorous gilbertii | reverse complement strand
TTGGATGCCCAAGAAGGGCATTTTGAGATGCCCCAAGGTCCTGTACTAAACAAAAGAAGACAGAGAGGCAGTGTCTTCCTGGGAACAGGTTTGTTTGGGAGGGCATACTTTCATAGACCAGCCCTGGGGGAAAAGGGGAACAACACCTCCTACATGACCCCTAAGAACAACACAAAAAAGCTGTCCCCTACCCCCCTTTCTTCAAAACCAGAAGGAAGAAGAGGTCTAAAGTGTAGAGGCTGCTCCTCTAGTATATCTATTGAATTCCATCACAACTGTAATTCCAAACCCAAAGCGAGTAATATGGGACTCTCTCCTTATTGTTAAAGATCAATGTCCCACACCCAAGTGAAGGGCAAGGTGGATTTGGAGAACAGGAGAGAGGTGAGTTTTTTTCACTCTTCTCTGAGTTTTCTTGGAGTCAATGAGTCTCTACAGACTTTGGGCATTTCTAGCTTCCAGCTCTGACTAAAAAGAAGGAAGATGCCAACCTCACTTCAGGTGGCCAAAAGAAAAGACTCTAGGAAGAAGCCAACAGGAGAGAAGGGCAGCCTCTGTCATGTTCCTATCCCCAGATTGATAGAATAGAAGCTAGGGATTCACTCCTTGGGTGAGATCTAGGACCCTCTCTGTCTTAGTTGAAAGGCATTATCTAACTCCCATGAGAGAACTGCTTCACTCTGCATTGTTTGATACAGGGATGGCGAACTTTGACTAAATTCAAACTTCACTGTAAAGTTTTGATTCAGCTGAAGTCTCTCCTAGCCATCATATTCTTCATTTACATTCTCATTATCATCACCCTAGTTGAAACTTTTACCCTGAGCTTCTAAAATAGTCTTTGAAATAGTATGGATGAATGAATAAGTGAGTGAGTTGAATGAATGAAGGCCTGGAATATTCTTCCTTTTCTCTACTTCCTAGGTTCAGCTTCAAAACTCAGCTCAAATCTTAACGAAACCTTCCCTGGCCTCCCTTCTCCTTTCACTGCCCTCACCCCAAGTTAGTGCCTTCCTCCAACATTATCTCTAATTTATCCTGTATACATCCTGTATGAACATAATTGTTTGCAAACTGTTTCCCTCATTAGAAGCTCCTGATGCTAAATACAGTGTCTAGTAACCAGTAGGCATTTAATAAATGCCTATTTACTTGAATGAATTAACAAATGAATAGAAAAATACTTTCTATGTGTATTTTGCCTGCCACCTATTTTTCCTCTTTTTAGTCTGTCCCACACACTAATGCCAGACTGATATTCCTAAACCATTGCTTTGATCAGTTCATGTCACCACCACTACAACTACCTCATTCAAAAGCCATCGATGACTCCCTATTGCCTACAAAAGAATGTCCAAATTTATTATTCTGGTATAGAAGTCCCTCCATTGTCTGACCCCAACCTATTTTCCCAGCCTTATGAATCTTCCCATCACTAACAAATGTTTCAAGTTTGTGGTCTGGTATAGACCACTTCTTCATCACATCCTCTTTTATCTTTAACAATCTGGTTTGTGTCTACTCCATGTCACTAAAACAACTTACAGTGTTCCCCAATAGTCAAATCACTCTTTTGCTCTATCAAATTGATCTCATTTCTGCTACATAACATGTCTCCTATCTCTGATTCTTTGCTCTTATCAATTACTTCTCAGAAAAGTTCTTCCTCTTGGATTCCACTATTACGTCTTTTTTCTCTGTTCCATGAAACCTTTGTAGATCCTTTCAACCCACTCTAATCCTCAGAGATCTTTCCCTTTCCTTAATGCCTAAGTTACTGATTGTCCATTCTATGTATCTGGAAATTGATGGTGCACTGCCTTGTGGCATCTGTCATTACTATTGTCATGTCATTCACATGTTTCACTTATGTCTTATTTCTCCCTTATGTCTCTAACTCTAACCCTAAATTTTAAAATCTCCTTAGAATAGGTGCCATGCTTTCATATTTCTGTGTCCCCCACAGTGCTTTACTCAAGACTAGATAACTATGTGTTCATTTAATAAATTGTTGCCTTTACTGATACTCAAGGCAAGCAGGAGATCATGAGGCATGGAGGCGAGAGATGAGTATGATATCTGTGTCTGTCCTGAATTGGGTGAGGAATGGGCCTCACTAGTACAGAGGGTCTTTGATGGATTTTAATGAGAATAAGTATTGATTGGTAGCATCAAGATAAATTATGGAGGGTTTTGAATTCCAGGCACAAAATGAAGAATTAACGTGGTAGACGAATTCTTAAGTAGAGGAGAAGGATGTCTAAAGAAGTAGTTCTTTTTATTATGAAAGCAAAAGAGATATAGGGAAAACCTCTTCTAAAACCTTTAATTGTTCATTCTCTTTTTCTCCTTAAATTATCATTCATATACTTACCTTTTTACATGAAAGGGAAGATACTTGAGAACAGATATCATTTATTTCATCTTGTCCTTTTTACCTGAGAGAGAAGAAAGGAGAAGGGAGGAAAAGAAGAAGGGGGGAGGAGAGGGGAGGGAGAGGAAGAAAAGATAGGAGGGGAGTAGAAAGAGAAAAAGAGGAAGAAGAAAGGAGGCAGGGGAAGAGAGAGAGAGAGGAACTTAATACATATTCATAGAACAGAGCCAAGATGGTAGAGTAGCAAAATACAGTATCATAAACTCACCCTCCCCAAAGAAATGAAATAAACCAACACAATTCTCTAAATGGACTTGGAAAATGCACTGGATCAAATCCACAAGGAAATATCCAAGAAAAAGTCACAGTTAGTCATTTGTCCAGCTCAGGGCAACATGGGGAGAGAGAGAGAAAGATCTGCAGACGTGGGACAGTCACCTCAGGAGCCCAGAGCACTCCAGGACAGGGAAAGATTGTACATCAAAGCAAAACAGTAGACCATAGATCCATATCAGGGCACCACTAGATCCATGCCAGGGCATGGTAGGAACACGTATCAATTTGCAACTTTGTCATTCCCAACCCACTTCCAGATCCAAGGTAGACTAAGAAGGGGACCTGCACCAGTGCTGGCAGGAAGGAGACTCTGGACAGTGCTCCAAGAAATTTAGAAGCAAGAAGCAACAATGTATCTCAGCTCATGCCTTCAGCCCAGGCTGAAGGCTGAAAAGAAATAAAATACCCAGGGCAGGAATCTCAGACCAAAGGGGAGCCTGTAGCTCTGTCACTAAACCCACAGTGTTCCAGCTTGCTCATAGGGGTAGAGTCCCCCAGTAGTCTACTGTTGCTGACACAAAACCAAATCAGAAATCTGATCTCAAACCAGGGGGGCAGAAATCAGACTTTGCCCTCTATCAGACTGGTCACTTTGGGGAAATGAAAAGCTTTCAGGTCTCAGTCTGTTCCTGAGAAACACAGTAAGACTGCACTCAGTATCCCAGATAAAGTAGCAAAAAGACCAGCACAGATTGAGAGAAAAAGAATGACTCCAAACATCTACAAGCAAAAGTTCAGAGAAAAACACAGCTTGGACACAAACTAAACTAGAATTCATGAAACAGATGAACTAAGGATGTTTTTAAAAGTAAATATTTTTATTAATGCTAAGAGGGCAGTTGGGGAAAAATCAGAGATGACAGCTATGGAAGAAAGAACTGGAAAAGGAATGATAGCTTGGTACAAGAATTACAAAGTCTTGCCCAAGCCACAAACTCCTTAAACATTCAAATGGACCAAATAGAATCCAATGACTCCATGAAACTTAGGAAACAAATCATAAGGAAAAGGAACCGAAAAGCAGTTACTGAGTACCTGCAATCTACCAGGCAGTAGACTAAGTGCTTTACAATTATTTCCTCATTTGAACCTCCCAACAACCCTGGGAGGTAGGTGTTTTACATTCCCCATTTTACAGATGAGGAAACTGAGGCAAATAGAGGTTAAGTAAACTTGTCCAGGGTCACACAGCTAGCATCTGAGACCAAATTTGAATTCAAGTCTTCCTGAATCCAGACCCAGGCTCTATTTATTATATCACCTGAAAAATTTGTATGAATGAATACAGAGTGAGGTGAGCAGCACCCGAAGAACAATTGATACAACGACAGCAATATGGTAAAGGAGAACAACTTTGGAAGAGTTTGGGGCTCTGATCAGTGTAACGATCGCTTCGGATTCCAGAGGTCTAAGGAGGAAACATTCCACCATCCTCCTCATAGAGAGAACTCAGTACTCAGAGAGCGGGAGGAGACAAACTGTTTCTGGACGGGATGAGAGTTCAAATTTGTTTTGCATGGCTATACAGTGTTCATAATAAGGGGAGAAAAATGTTTTTTGGATTGGATTAGCCGGAGTGGAGAGACCAGAATCAGGGAGACAAGGGAGGAAACCAATGTCAGATGTAGAACTTCAAAAGTTTTGAGTAATCCTACCTGTAAAACCAGTGAAAACCAATTCAGTCTCTATATCCTGGTCTGAAGACTAATAATCACTCAGTTTGAAAGAAGGCTATTTCTCCATTATCAACTTGCTTGTCCTGCATTTTCAAAGAGGACCATGATATCAGGAGGTGATGCTATGACATGCAAATGAACTGGATTCAGGTGACGGAGGGATGTGCAAAGTTACCAACCTCACTTTCTCCTTCGGAGCCATCTGGGTCCAGTGACCAGACACAGATCAGGCCAACTGGAGATGACCCAGGATGCAGTGGTTGTACCACAGGGAAAGACAATTCCTCATGGCCATGTTTTTCTCTAAAATGGTATAGAGACTGACATTGCCCTTGCAAGAGCACTATAGAAATTCCCTCATCAACTGAGATTTTCAAAGTTAGAAATAGTAAGAGAAGAAATATACTTTCCCCTTTTCTGGATAACAGGAAAGTCACTTCTGAAATGGGGCCATATCACATACTTATACACCCTTTAGTACACATGATTGAGAAATACTAACAGAATTAAAATAAATATGTGTCTAATACGAGTTTTCCCATGCTGGGTTTTGTTGCAGCATACTTGAAAAGTTATTGCTCTATCTTTACCCACTTCATGAGCACATCTAAAAATAAATAAAAACTATAAATTCTTTTTAAAGTTTTTTTTTTAAGCTGAATAGAACCACACCACTCACTAATCACAGGCTTACCAGTGACCTAGTGCACTGTTGGTAAAGTGTGCTTAGTTGTACCTCCCCTATCGAGAAATATATTTACCTAGAATCCCTTGTGGCAATAGATCAAAGAAATGCTTTTATTGACCTATAACTGGCTTTAATTGTACAGTGAATTAATGCAAACATACACCTACAGACTGTGTTCTGTTACCCCAGCTTAGCCAGCTTCTTAAAGAGAAACCATTTTCTTGACTAAAAAAACCAACTTTGGTGAGAGAAAGTTGGGGAAAATGTATGTGAGCTTTGTGGCCAGTACTTTCAGGGGTTGATTTTTGGGAAACTACATGTTTGCTCTACCAGGGAAAAGAAGACACCTAATAAACCAACTTCTCCATAGTTACATGAAGAAGAAAAAATGGCTGTATTGGAGAGGACAAGTACATAGTGTTGTATGTATTCATGCTTGTACATATAAATGTACTTCAAAAAATTTTGGTCCAGATCTATGATTTGATCAGAAAAATGAATTCCCATTATGGAAACTCCCTCTACTAGTGAAGATTAGTACTTGAAAGGTTAAGTACTGTTCCCACAAACAGGTAGCTACTAGGTATCAGGTTTGAATCCAGATCTAATTCTGGTACAAGTCTATATTCTCTGCAACATACATGTGATGCTCTCCCCTTTAATCTCCCCTCCCCACTAAATCATTGTACTATTGTAATTTATAAATTTCTGAGTTTTTTTCCCAATAAATCAATGTGGAGGTAGCAAAAATGATAAGCAGAAAATGTATTTGTTTGGTGGGAAGATAGGGCATGTTCGGTGTCTACTTTGAAGAGCCAAGTTCAAAAGTTTCAAAGGGCACACAGGAAACACTCTCTAAGATAAACTTGTGACCCTGTTTTCATTCTTGGGAACTTTTAGCCCTTGGGAGGTGCTATCTTATCTCTTCTCATGATTCCTTACCTTCAAATCCATGGCACCCACAAGAAATAGGACTTTGGGATAAAGCTAAATTACTAACTTCCCTGACAGTGAGACAAAGCATATGTTCTGATAAGAGGCTGGGGGCTGCAAATACTAGCATTAGAGATGTAAAAGTTACAGTGAGAGATTCCAAACTGCAAAGGGACTTTAATTCCCCTAAGTTCCATAGCATCAATATTCTTCTTATCCCTTTTTTAACTTGAGTTCATTTTACTGATATCCAGTGTCTGGTTATTTCATAGCTCTGATCTATTGAACAAAAAGAAGGGAAAAAACTTAAAAGTCAGACTCAATCCTATCACAAATTCTAACTACACTCCTGTGAGGGGTGTGCTGGAGTCAGTCAGAGACAGCTTGAATTAGTCTATGGCCGATTGTTAAATTTTCCAACGTGAGCGTTGACACCTCAGAATTGGAAAGCCACAATTTGAAATTCTGTCTCATGTTTTGTTGATTATCTAGCCTTAAGAAAATGATGGAGAAAACCGTCAATAATGCTGATTAAGCTTAAAAGTATGTCTTGTTTACATTTTACTTTTTGGAGAGCCAGTTATTAAAAGCTCACCAGTCTACACTTGCCCTGCCTTCCAAAAGAAATCCATGAGGAGTTTCTGATTATTCAGCACACACACCTGTCTAAAGGGAAGAGGAGTGCTTTCAGAAGAGATTTTGATCTTTGAGGAGTTCTCTAGTCAACTTGATAAGAATGTTGGAAATATCTAATACAAATTTCCCCATGGAATGTATGTATAGTCATTGGTGCTTACATGTGTTTTCATGTGGCCTGAGAGGTTTGTTCATGGGTAATGTGTTTGAACCCAAACCTTCTGTGTTAAGGAGGGGAGACCAGGATTTTTTATTCTAATTCTTTAGGTAGAATGAGCCTGGAATCAAGCCATATAGGCAAAGAAATGAGATTATCTGAGCAATGCCAGCTTTGGCAGTCACTTCATGTCTATAAATGAATGATTTTAAAAGTATTTATTAAAGTACTCACTGCGTGCCAAGAACTGTGCTAAATTCTGAGGATACAAATGACAGTGTTAAAAACTAGCAATACTGTCCCCTGCCCAAAAGGAACTTATTAATAAAGGGAGAGAACATGTAAAGAATAGTAGCCAGGGTTTTAGACAAGGAAGTCATTGGAATGGTGAATGGAATAACAGAAGGTCACTCCATCCACATCTCCTCTGCAATGGGTGGTGCTGATTTGACTAGAGTTCTGTGAGCAGGAGGTAGAAGGGGCCAGGGAGTGGAATGACATTATAATCTGAATCTGATCCAAGTCTGATCCTGATAGTTTTTTGGAATGAGACACCTAGTTCGCCCGATGATTGACAAAAAGAGGTTTACTTAGCCATAGAGTAGAAAGGACATTCAACAAGAAAGCAATGACTCACTTCAGGTTGAGCTGAGACTTTCTCCAACAGGCCGCTTACTCCCAGAACCTTCATTTTAAGGAAAGTGTGCAGGCTAGCCTCATTTTCCCCCAGGCAGCACTCTGCCCTTTGTCACTGTATGAAATGTGTCTGGTCAGCTGGGCAAGACATGGTGACTTACATACCCTTACATACAGACATTTCCAAAGTCTGAAGGGCCCTAAAAGGTAGGCAGAGCTTTTAATGCCCTTTGGTGACCAGAAAGCTGATTCAACACCAATGTAGCTAGAGCCTAAGCTCCCTGCATCAATCAGGTTTTAGGGACAACTTCCTTACCTTTTAGAAAAAGAACTAACTTCTATGATGGGGAGGAGATGGACCTTGTAGATATTGATCCTGTGTGTATATGGAGCATTTGACTGAGGTAATACCCATTCAGTAATTAAGGCTAGGTCTTCCACCACATCTGGGGCCATCTCTAGTCATCCTGATGTGTTTCTGACCCCTGGACCCAGATGGCTCCAGAGGATAAAATGAAGTTGGTGATTTTGTACAGCCCTCCCTCACTTAAATCCAATTCACTTGCATGTTATGGCATCACCTCCATGACATCATGGTTCTCTGTGAGAACGAAGGACAAGCAGCAGCCAACAGTATGTGTCATGGTGGTTGGGTAGGGGCAGAGAAGAAGCATGTGTGCGTTGGCAGGGCAGAAAATAGCAAGGATGAAAATGGTAATTCATGGTCCCAGGGAGTGTATAACTGAGTAGCTTATGTTCTCTCTTATGTTTCTGGGGGGGAAATCTGACTTGGAGGTTTAGCAGCAGCAGCAGGCTGGAAAGTGTTCAGGGTGAAGATGGAGGCTTGTGGTCCCAGAGTAACTCAAAATTTAACAGGTCCCAAGTTGAAGAGTTTGAGCATCTAGTGAGAGAAGATTTGCTGATTCAACCTGCTCCTTGAAGACAGAAGTTCCTGCCCAGCATCCTCCATGGAGAGCAAAGCCAATGAGTTGCTTGACCAGGACAAGTCCAAAGGGATGGAGATTCCTTCTTCAGTGGTACCCAGAGTCTCCTTCAAGTGGGAGTCTAAACCACAAAGTGATATTAGGAATCTTGGAGAGAGACAGATTTCACTCGTGATAGATTGTCAACTCCCAATTTATTTCCCTCCCTGCCCTGATGAATTAATGGGCCATTAGAGGCTATTTTTACTTACTTTGGGGAAAACCTTCACATGAACTATACCATGAATATACCAGATTTTTCTGATGCAATTCCAGCCAATTAGTTAGGGACATATCTTTTAGGGTCAGACCTCAAAATCAAAGCCAGGAGCCTCCTCACCCTGCAAAGGATTTCTCATACTGGAAATATGCTCTGTCCCTGCAAACCTGTCTTCTTATTGGCTGGTTCCTCTTGGAACCCCCATATTAAAGAAAGCTCCCAGACCATCCTCATTCCTTTCCAGGCTGCACCTTCACCTCACCTACTACTACCCAGAAGGTATTTTCCCCCTATATCTTCTTACTCTCTAGTTTTCAGATTCCTGTTACCTTCTCCCAGCAAGTTCCTTGAGGGCAAGGAAGACTTTGCTGGTCTTTTTTATTCCCAGTGATTAGTGTAGTGATGGACATATAGTAAATGATTCATAAATGCTTATTTATTTCACTTGGCCTAGGAAGAATAGAAAATAGGGAATTTACATAAAACTTTATAAAGAACCACAGGGTCTCTCTAGGGTCCATCTATGGTAGTAACAACTACCTAGGGGCAGTAGAACTGAATGCCACACCTACTTTACCTGTGGAACTCCCTTACCTACAACTGCTTGAAGTCCTGTGGGATTTTCTAGGTTGCATATCTAGGGATGGTCTGAATAAAAGGGATTCCCTTTGACATTTTCATTCAGATCAAGTTAGTGATGCAGAGAGAGAACCATGAGATTATCTTCATTTATTAAAAGTTATTTTTGCTACCACATTGTGCCTTTTGTTATCCTTGTGTGGTCATGATTTGAACCCAGGTCTTGGTGGTGATGGTGGGGAGGATGGAGTAAATGGTTTGGATCATAGGCTATGCTGAAACATAAATGCAACTAACAGGATCTATTATTTATCACCAAGATTTTTGATAAAAAGACCCCTCCCACAAAAAATTTGCAGAGAACCACCTGACAAAAATTAAAAATTAGCATTGAAGAAAAGCAATGTTTTATCCTCTCTTCTGCCACTACATTTGTTTGCCATTATATTGACAGTTGTAGCCTATGATGAGGTGTATTGATTATGAATTTCTTGTAAAATGCTGAGGTAACGAGTTAGTACTTGAATCCATTCTATATGGGAGAATGGGGGAAATTGACTTTATCAGAACCATGAGTCCAGCATCTACCATGACCTTGAGAATGCAAAGGAAAATAGCAGCCAAAGAGATTAGTAGCCAAATTAATGAATGTAATGACTGATATTGTCTCAGGAGAACTTATGATAGATATACTTTCCTCCTCTCAATAAGAGAAGAGGCTATAGGCAGAATGAGGTATATACTTTCAGAAATTGTAAAAATTGTCAAGTTTGGGTTTTTTTCTTAACTAGGGAGAGTTTTTGATGCAGGTATTGGAAAATAACAAAGATGTAGAAAAAACATCAAGGAAATATTTGAAAAAGAACTTAAGTATCAAGTACAACGTACTGAATTTTAGGATTCTTCCAACAATCATTTTGTTGGGAGGCAGAGCATACCAAAGTTTTAGAACACTTCTGCCTCACAAATATTCCAGAATAAATCAAGGCAAATGTCATAGATTTTGCACAGGGTGTAAACTATGATCATAACTGGAGTAGTTTCATAAATGAATGAATGAGAAAGCATCTATTAAACATTACTTAGAAGCACCACGGAAAGAAGAATAGAAGGTTGTTCCTGGAATCAGGAAGATCTGAGTTTAAATCCAGCTTTACCTTGGAAAGGTACTTAACCTTTCTTGACTTCCTTCCTCATCTTTAAAATGAAAGAGTTCAACTTGAGAAATGCTCAGATCCCCTTCCAGCGCTGTAACTATTACAGAGCATGTGACAAGCAAGGCTCCAGGGGTCAAGAGCAAAGTTCCAGGGAAGCAAGTGAGGGAAGCAGTGGTCTAAATTTGTCAGCAGTGGGTCAGATGCCGAAGTCATCCACTGCATCCTGAGCCATCTTCAACCATCTTTGTTCTGTCCTGCCACTGGACTATGATGATTCCATAGGAAAGAGTGAGGCTGAAGACTTCATGCAATTCTGCCTCACCTAAATCCAATTTACACATGAATCAAAAGACATCAAAAGCCAAAAAAATAGAAAGCATCAACAAACCATTAGCAGTATATAACTGAATTTGAGATTTCTTTACTCGTACTTCTTATGACTATTTCATTAGCTAACTGAATTTCACCAATCCAAACAAGCCAGGATATGTGTGGGGAGGGAAGAGGCTAGGAATCAGTCAGTCAAGTCCATCAATAAACATGAAGTATCCACTAGGTGCCAGGCACTGTGGGCGGGGAATGACATGGATAAATCAGAAATGATCAACAGACAGAAGGCACTAGAATAAAGGAAATCAAGGAAGGCTTCCCAAGGAAAGTGAGATTTTAGCTGAGTCTTGAAGGAAGCCAAGGAAAT
>JAQQSK010014578.1:0-11073 GCA_028658325.1 Potorous gilbertii | reverse complement strand
GTTTCCTCAACTATAAAATGGAATAATAATAGCATCTACCTCCCAGAGTCTTCATGAGGATCAAATGAGTTTTTTATCAACTGCTTAGCATAGACCCTAATATATATAGTAGGTAGTTAATAAATATTTCCTTCATCCAAATTCCATTTTTCCTAATCTTTGGAATTGTTTTCATGATGAAAATGTTCTAAAAAAAAAAAAGAGGTATGGAAAAGTAGAACAGGCTCCATCGGAGGTAACAGATTCCCTTTCTTTGTAGGTCTTCAAAGGGAAGCCTGGCTCAGGCCATTTGTTGGGACCCAGAGAGGGGATTCTTCTTCGCTGATTTCTTCTTCTCACACACGTTCACACTAGATGGACTTGGTCCCTTTCAAGTCTGAGATTCTTGGTCAGGGAGAATGAGATGACAAGCACTATGCTAGGAATTACTGGCACATGGACAAAACAAAGAAAAATAAATGAATTCTGGTAGCATATGGAATTTATATTCTATTTTTAATTTATATTTTATTTTTTCTAATGACCCAAAGTACACAAGGGATATGGTATAAAGGGAGGGACACCGCCCCCAGGTAAGTACAGTCAGGGTCTTTCTCTGGAAATGGGATAATGGCCTGGCCTCTCAATAGGCAGCCACTCTCACCAGCCACTGCCATTTGGGGGCAGAAGGACATTCAGGGCAAGGAGGACCCTTTGAGTTCTTCCTTAACTCAGAGAACTGAAGTCCCGGAGACTATATCCCAAGCACTCCTCACTAGCAGCCAGCAGAGGGGTCATTGGTAAAGATGGGGGAGAGAAAGGGGGTCTAGGGAAGCTCTTCTAGAGGAAGTTTAGAGTGACAGAGCTAGACAGGCCCTGAGATAGGGTCTACTACTACTCTCACATGAAGCAACAATCCTCTCCTACACTGGCACGAACAGGAGTCATCATACAACCTTTCTCCCCAAATACTTTCAGTGATGGGGAGATAACTCTTCTTGCCAAAAATGAATGGTTGCCCCTATCTCTGTCATTTTCTTTTTTGTTGTAAGGACCCTTGTAGCTCTGACATTCACTTAGGGCCTGCCACCTCTTGCATTCTGGGTTTTCTGGGCCAGTTCTTTAGTTCTAGGATCTGTTTTCCCTCCTTGGGAACAGTTTTCCCTTACCCCTGCCATCTTGACAATCCATGGTCACATCATAAATAGAACTGGGCTGAGGTAAGCTATTTAAAGCGGGTGCTAGACAGACTAGGACACCTGGGTCTCTTAGGCAAAGGAACATTTAGGCCGCAGCCAGCATGTTAGATGAGAACCACTCAGCAATGAATTCTCATCCATACTCTAACCCCGCAACTCCCAGGACCTCTGGGTGGCAAATGCAGTGGAAATAGCCCTGGACAAGAAAACAGGAGACCTGAGTTCCAGATCTGCTATTGACTCACCATGTGACCTTAGGTAAGTCTCCTCCTATTTTGGCACCTCGTTTTCTCTAGCTGCAAGAAAAAGTGGATAGACTTCCTTAAGGTCTCTAATAATTTGACATTCTGTGTTTCTAAAATTGATGATCTGGGTGCACTGACTTAGTTAGCTGGTTTTTGAATAATCAATACATTTCCCTGCTGATTCCCTATTGAAACATTTGATGTCTTATCCTCACAATGTTGGCTACTCTTTAAGAGTCATTTTAGAAGGTTAAATACTGGATCCCCCTGGGTACGCGTGGGCTGATTTGGAAGATTCAGATGGCATATCACATATCTTCATCCCAAGGACTTGCTGGCTGCCATTCCCCTGGCATTTGATCTCCTCAATGACCCTGAAAAGGTGACGTTATTATACTCATTTTGTAGATGAAGAAACTGATGCTGAAAGAGGTTGTGACACGTCCCCCCCCCCCCAGCATCACACAGTTACTCAGTGTCTGAAACAGAATTTGAACTCATGCCTTCCTAATTCCATTTTTAGCATTTTATCCATGGGGCCATCAAACTGCCTTGTTTTTCTACTAACTGCCTTACTCTTCTACCTCAGTTTCTTTTCTAGACTTAGCAGCCCTGTCACATCCCTTACCTCTATGGCTCTGTGTTGAGCCCTCTTCTCTCTACATACTCTCTCTTTTGCTGGCTAAGTGATTCAGTGTGTAGCATGTTGGACTTGGAAAGCAGGAAGATCCAAGTTCAAATCCTATCTCAGACACTTCCTAGATGTGTGACCCTAAGCAAGTCACTTAGCCCTATTTCCATATGGATAAATATAGACAACCTTGGTACCTACTGCCCAAGGTTGTTAAGTAGGCTTAAATGAGATCACATATGTAAAGTCCTTTACAAATCCTAAAGCATTATATATGTCAGTTAGCGTGATTGTTATTGTTTTATCAGTGTACTTCATCAGGGCACTGGATTTAATCATCACCTCAATGCTGATGACGCCTAGATCTATACAATTAACCCTAGTCTCTTTTTCCTCTTTAATCACACATCTCCAACTGTCTTTTGGACCTTTCATGCCGGATAACGTGCAGAGAACTCAGATTCAACACATCTAAAATGCAACTCATTATCTTTTCCTCAAAACCAATCTGTCTTCTAAACCTCTCTGTTTTGGTAAGAACAGTCCTTCCAACTGAGGATTGCAATTTCACATGGTAGTCATTCTCAATATCTCATTTTTCCTCCTCCATAGCTCATCAGTTCCTTAATCTTGTTTCTATCTCCCCAACACCCCTCAGATCTGTCCCCTTCTCTCCACTCACACAGCCATGGGCCCTCATCACCTTTCACCTAGATTATTGCATCAGCCTCCTCATTGACCTCCCTGCCTTAAGTCTCTCCCCACATTATGTCCTAATTTAATGAAGTCCATTGGTTCCCTTATTCTTCAAAGGTCAAAGATGACTCCTTTGGTATTTATGTTTGGTAATTATATGTTTAGTATTTAAAGCCAACAACCTTGCCCCCACCTACCTTTCCAGTCTTATTGTATGCTCCTCCTCCTCATGTTACAGCCAAACTGGACTTCTTACTCTTTTCATACATGATTCTTCCTCTCTCATGTCAATGCTTATCCCATGTGCATAGAACATATTTCCTCCTCACTTCTACATATTGGCGTCACTATAATCCTTCAAGACTCAGCCCAAATTGCACTTTCTTTGTGAAGTTTTCCTTGATTGCCCAACTGCTAGTGTCGTTCCCCAAAAAATTGTCTCGTATCTATTTTGATTGCATGCACATATGTACATACTATATACATGTGTGTATCTGTATGTGTGTGTTGTAAATGTATGTATTGTGTGAATATGTGCATGTACATGTTGTTTCTCCTACTCCTCTCTTGAGGGCAAGAACTGTTTCATTTTTGCCTTTGTATCTCCAGAGCCTAGCCTAGTGCCTGGCACAGAATAGATAACTTTAATAGATGTATCTTGATTGCTGACCACATTCTGACTTAAGGAGGACTTTCCAGGTGTGTTCTAAGAATAGATACAGCCTAGCATTGCTGGAGAAAGGGGTGTAAAGCAGGGTGCTTGGTCCTATGGTACTAGAGCTCCTAAACAGTCATTTCCCTTTGAACCTTGAATCTATCCATGGGCAATAGCAATGACCGAGTGACTGCTTTGACCTTCAACCTCTGCAGCCTGCTATGTACTGGTGGTTTCTCTTGAAGCTCAGCTTCTGCCTCTCCTTGCTGCTCACTCTGAAATACTACATAAAGATGAAGGTAAGTCTTGTGGGAGT
Organism: Potorous gilbertii; assembly: GCA_028658325.1. Classification (NCBI taxonomy): domain Eukaryota; kingdom Metazoa; phylum Chordata; class Mammalia; order Diprotodontia; family Potoroidae; genus Potorous; species Potorous gilbertii. The sequence goes on along the minus strand of JAQQSK010014578.1, from coordinate 7,352 downwards.
CCAGGTTTAGAGGAAAGCTCTTGTCTTCTCGGTCAAGAGAAAAGAGTAAAGGGAAGAAGAACTTGGCTTCTACTGTCAGTCCCCATGAGTAAAGTGTCTTGCTTAGTCCTGGCCCTGAAGACCAGTCTCTGGTGCAAGCATAGAACCTTGTTCCACAGAAACAGTTAAGACAGACATGGTCTACTTGAGCTTGGTGGATTCTGTGGAAGACTAAGTAAGCAGGGCAGAAACAAATGGGTCAATTCCATTCTATTCAATTTACTAGCCAAGGTACTCTCTCTGGAGCTCCGAAGTCCATATCCAATCCAATCACTAGCTGTCTCTTCACAATACTGTCAGACACTTCAGGTTCCTTCATCACCTCAATCTCTGCCTCACCTTGAAAGACTTGAACTTTCCCCAAGAGAACTATTGTATAACCAGGGCAGAAGTGGTGAGAGGAAAAGTGTACCTAGACTGTGGGTCAGAACCTAACCCTAAACATGAGCAAAGCCAGCTACCACCTTTGGGAAGTAAGCAGGGTCCTAGTCTCATGGCTGCCCTCCTCTTCCCCGAACTTCAAGGAGTTACTTGTCACCCACCATTTTGTTACTGTCACGTTGACCTTATTTTCCTATTCTGCCGACTTTGTGCATATTGGTGCCCTGGTGCTGTTGCTTTATGACATTTCAAATATATTCTTGGAGGAAAGTAAGTCCATCCAGGAGGAATATAGCTGGGATCTGCCTGAATTCCTGGAAGCCTCATATGTGCAGGGGCCATAGCCCCAGAGAAGGGAACAGAGCTGTCCCTAAATTCCCTCTCCATTTTTGTAGTCCATTGTGCCTGGTGGCCCAGGAGTCCCTAATGAATGGAGTGACTCAGGGTTCATATGGACCTCACTCTATCCCTGGAGAGAATGGGAATGACCCCAAAGAAAGAAGTGAGGTTTTTTCTCTCCCTGGCTCTGACTTTGCCAGAGAGTAAAGTCTAGGGAAATCTCTAAAAACAAAAGCTAGCTATGGTTCACATCTAGAGTCTTCCACATAATAGAGAATGAGGCATGCTAACTATATCTCTTCTGAAAAAAGAAAACAATTCTCATTATAAAATATGAATATTAGGTATAGAACAGTTGTTATTTCCCCCATCACAGGGAATGTCTGATGCAAAATACTCCCAAGTGTGCATTAGCACATACAGCGATAATGCAACATAAGCATTCCCAAGAAACACCATGCCACCAAAATCACCCCCAAAAAAAAACCATAGAGCTTTTGAGGATGATGAGGTTAAAGGCACAACACTGGAAAACTTCATCAGTAACACATAAAAACATGGGAACCTAATGAAAAAAGATAGCAAATTTTAATACATATTAAATGGTGAAGAAGTGCATAAATAGCACAAATATTGTGGCTATGCCCTAGGCCTTGGACTACTGTTCCACTTGCATCCTTGTTGACCATGTGTTAAAGAATTAAACTTCACAACCAAATATAGAAAGGTAAAAATATTAAATACATCCTTTACAGATCATGATGCAATAAAAATTACATTCAGTAAAGGGCCATGGAAACAGATTAAAAAATAATTGGAAACTAAGTAGCCTATTCCTAAAGAATGAGTGGATCAAATAACACATCATAGAAACATTCAATAATGTCATCATAGAAAATGACAACAATGGACAAACATATCAAAATTTATGGGCTATAGGCAAAGCAGTACTTCAGGGAAATTTTGTCTCTAAACGCTTATAATCAATAAAATAGAGAAAGAACATATCCATGAATTGAGCATGTAATTTAAAAAAGAAAACTAGAAAAAAGATCAAATTTAAAATCCCATATTAAACACAAAATTGGAAATTCTAAAGTCAAAGGAAAGATTAAGAAAATAGACCCTGAGAGGACCTGTATTGGGAAGAAGAGGGAGGAAGAGGTAAGGGTAGTAAAGGGAATACAAAAGAATGGTCATCAGGAACCTGGTCAGAGGAAGGTCAGCAGGGTTAGGGAGGGAGACCACATAGGCAAAGGAAAGACTCCAGGATAGGGGCTCAGAGGGATGGAGGTGGGGTGGGGCTGATGGGCAAGGTCAGAGGTTAAGGAACAACTGCGTTAGGGCTCTGATCCAGGTGGAGCTGAGTCTGGAGTGGGGTAGGGAGTCAGAAGGGACATTGGGAGAAAGGCACAAGAGTCCAAGGTTGCAGAAGGAAGGAGGTGAAAAATAGGACTTGGTTGGGGTTGTGGTAGAGCCCTAAATTACTGCGTTGTAGTGCCATGCTTTGGCCCTAATACCTCTGGGTCTGGTCCTAGCTAAAGCTCTCTTCTGGTCACTGAACAGGTCCAGATCCATGTGTGCTCACACTCTCCCAAATCATCCCTTGGGGCTTCCTGGACTAGACAGGCCCATCAGCCCTATCTTAACCTTCTAAAAGTTAGTTCCCCTCCAAATCTTCCACTCACAACCTCTTAACAAAGGATCACTGCTTCTCCACCCCATCTCCTTAATCACCAAGGCGCTCAGCCCAACACAAGCATAGAACCCTTTAGACGCACATGCTCTCTGTACCCACCAGACTCATGACCCCCATATATAAGGAAAAATTCATCTCCCTCCTGTTCCCAACTCCCTCATATTAACAGCTTCTATCCACTCACAGTCCCTCTCTACTACTTACCCTCCTCGCCCCCACTACATACACCGATGACTTCTCAGCCCTAACTGTTCCCCAGATGGAAGACAGAGAACAGTACTACCCCATCCCACATAAACACAGATACACTCCCCCACTCATGATGTCCCACCCCTCAACGCATGTATAAAGGTATACATAAAGCAAACCTATTTGGTTTGGGCCCCATCCCTTCTATCTTTTCCTTTCTCTCCTTTCACTTTTGCTCAAACTAAGGAGTGTCTGAAATTAGTAGCTACCACCTGTCTTCTTGGTCACAAACCAAGGACAGAAAGACTGTCTCTATCCTGCTATTCATCTCTCTTATCTTGTTTTTAAGGACCCTTTTACTTCCATCTTCCAAACTCCCTAATATCTACAGAAGGCATTGCCATCCTTCTCATTTTCTCCACTCCTGTCTCTCACCTCTCACAGTCAAATGATTGCCAAATCTTATAGCGTTATCAACCTATCTTTCCCATACAGTCCTTTCTGTCCATCAATAAGAACCAGTCTTGTTCAGGCCTTCATCACCTCTCATCTAATTGAGGTTTATCTCCTCTGCACTATTGCCAAAGTAATTTTCCTTAAGCACCATTTCCTTCATGTGACTTTTACTTAACCTTGTTGTTCAGTCTTGCCCAACTTTCCAACCCCATTTTGGAGTTTGTTTGACAAAGTTAGTGGAGTGTTTTACCATTTCCTGCTCCAGCTTGTTTTCCAGATTAGAAAACAGAGGCAAAAATGATTAAGTGATTTGTCAAGAGTTACATAGGTAGTAAATATTTAAAGCCATGTTTGAACTCATAAAGATGAATCTTCCTGACTTCAGGCCCAGAACTCTATTTACAATGCCACCTAGCTGCCCTACTTAATCAATCTAGTGATTTCCTATTGTATCTAGGAAAAAATAGAAATTATTATGTTTGACTTTTAGAAGTCCACACAACCAGGCCCCCACCAGGGTTTGAAGAGAGTTGGATACTTCTGTGGGTGGGCCATCACCAGCCAAAACTTATTGGGTTCTCCTATTTGCTAGGTTGGTGATATTTGGAGAGAGGGTGAGAAGGAGACCTCCCTAGGAGCCAGCCCTCCAGTGAAGCAGGAGAGAGCTGGCAGATAGAGTAAAAGGATATTGAAAGGTACAATTCCTCTTTAGTACAAAGAGAGGTTGGACTCTGAGCCCTCTAATGATTAATAGAACAATTAATGACTAATAGAAACTGATGTAGTATGAAATAAACAAAAGCAGGAAAATAATATGAAGCAAGAACACAACAACAGAAATGGAAAGAATGGAAATTAAATTGATGGCTTTATTACTATCTCATTCAATAATGAGGGAAGACAGCTCTTGGAAGGGGGATAAAGATGGGGTGAGGTGGAAAGATCCCATTTCCAAGCAGGGAGGAATAGATGTGGAAAGAGAAGTGATCTAAAAATAAAATACAATGAAAATACTTTTGTCATCTATGTACCCAGCACTGTCCTAGGCACAATATTGACAATTGATTGCCTCATCCCACTCATTTACTGAACACAGGAGGAAACTGATATCCAAGGCAGAAAAGGGAATTGCCCTAAGTCATATGGCAGGGTAATTAGAACCCAGTGCTCCTAACTTTCAGCCAAAATAAACTTCCTTTATTTTTAGCTCTATTCTTAGGAATAGTAGTTTACCTTCTTTTTTGGTTCCTAAAACAAATGATTGTTGTGTGTGACTTATTTAAATAAATAAATTTTAAAAAAGAAAAAAGATTCTCTATACCACATTGAAAGTATTCTCTTTCCTTCGATTTTCCTAGACTATTTTTGCTACATCTATCTTTTGTCTCCATTACTTCCTTTCTTATTAATTATAGCTATTCCATAGACAATTTGCACTCTTACTCCATAGAATAGAAGTTTTTATGAAATCATTAAGAAATTAAGCCATTTTTATATGTTCTAGTACCCCCTCTAGGTTATTGCCCCAGCTTAGACTCAGTTGTCAGGTTCCTGGAGGATGACTGTAAACTCATGTTTCAAGAAGAATATCTTGTCTGTACCTGCTCCTCACACTGCAATTCATGAGCCCTCAGTGATGATTGATCCATTAATCATCAGATAATAGATACAACTACCTTAGGAAAGTAAAAGAAATCATTCCTCACCATAAACCTACTCTTTCTCAGTTCCATAGAATATTCAAGAGAGTATGTGGCCAACACAACTTATTACTGCAGAGCCTGGTAGCTTCTCTCTTTGTAAAGTTCTCATGCAACTCCATCCTAGGCACAGAACCACTTATGAAAATTGCTCAGGTGGGCCGCTAGGACATATTCCTCCACAGCTCAGCTATCATATGCCTTATGTAGATCTCTTGAGACCCCAGCTAACTCTTCTCTTCTGTCTCTGTCTCTGCCCTCCTGGAAGTTCTGTCCTCTATCAATGGACTGCCCTCTGTATATTTCACCTTTTAGATAATCTTTTAAAATTGCATTTCTAAAACATCATGGCATTTTAATTCAAAATCTACTTCTGTCCCTCTCACTCATCCTATCTTCCCTCCCTTCCCCTAGAAAAAAAAAAAGAAAAGCAAATCCCTTGTGTGCAAATTTATAATAAATAAATACATAAAACAATGATAAATCAAAACAAATTTCCACACTGGCCATGTTTCAAAACTCAGTGATTCACTCTGTACTCTGAGTCCATCACTGTTTTGTCACAAGACGGGTCATACATTTCATCATGAGTCCTCTGAAATTGTGGTTGATCATTGTATTGATCTTTCAAAGTTATTTGTTGTAGCAGCAAGCACAGCAGTATACACAGGAGGACCTGTTGCGCAGGTTCTTAGATCTACTTTACTAAAAGGAAGGCAATTTTTGAGGGGTCAACTATCTTCTTTAATCACATATGCCAACAAAGAAAATACAAGCATAGAAATAAAGAACAAAAGACAAGACTTCTAACTGTCCGACCATAAGCAATCTATATAGCACAGATCAACAGATCGATTCAACTGTCTCATCGTTACATACATACATAATTATCAGAGAAAGAAGCACAATATATGATTTTTCAAAGTCGGAGGGGAAGGAAGAGGGAGTTCCTTAGCGGCTACTCAGAGTCTCATCTGGCACATGAACTTTCTGCCAAGCCCGCAAAGCAAAATCTGACCTCAGAGTATATATATACATTTTTCATGACCTAGTATCTCATTAGCAATTAACAAAAGGTGTCGGCCTTCCCACAAAGTAAGCCTCCCCTAACCAAGCTTCCCTTAATAGCCTCACCTGAGGCCTATTAACAGGCAGGAAAGATCTAACTCTCATTAACATTACATTTGTCTTTACAATGTTGCTGTTAATGTATAAATTATTTTCTTGATTCTATTCACCTAATTATATGAGTTCTTAAATTTTCCTATGTATTTATGACACAGTCCTCTTCATCATTTCTTACAACACAATAGTATTCCATTAGATTTATATTTAACTTATTCAACCATTCCCCAATTGATGGGCACTCCCTTTAGTTTCCAGTTCCTTGCCACAACAAAAAGAGCTGGTATCAATATTTCTGTACATATGGGATATAGGATGTGTGTGATGGCTGGCAAACCCTTTCAAGGGCAGCTTTCCACCTTTGGTGTCCACGTGATTCATCCAACACTCATCTTTGGTTCCAAGAAGCTATAGTAGGCACAGTGACTATACCCCAGGAAACCAATTTGGCAGACAGGCTAAACTAAGTTGAAGATCATCAAGGGGTCTCAAACCCTTTAGTGAGCTAGGAAGGTGTCTCCCACAAGTGTGTGAAGATTTCCCTCAGTTGAATGGGCAGATGAGAACAGTTTGTTCCAATGGCCATGAAGGCACCTGAAGTGGGTGCTCTAGAGATCTTAGAGCTTGGTTAAACACAGAAGACACCAAAGTCATCCACTGTATCCTTAGCCCTTGCCAGTGGTCTTAACTTTTTCTTGCCACTGGACTTTGATAATTCTGGAAGAGAGATTGAGGCCAATGACTTTGTTCTGCTCTGCCTCACTTAAATCCTATTATGTTAGAGTCAAAAGACATTACCCATACAATTTTTACTTCTCTCAAAGTCCCATGGCAACAGGCAAGTGACAAAACAACAGGTGCACCACTTTGCACACAGGCAGTCCAGGCCTTGGAGTCATCTTCTCAATAAAAGCAGCGGTGGAATTTGACAGCCCTCTGAGTGTCTGAGTTTAAAGGACTACACTGCTCTTCTTCTGGCAGGAGGAAGGGGCTAGAAAAGATGCTCTAATATTTATCTGCTTCACCAAACCTAACACTGGCCTGCTAATCACACACTGTGGTCAAAACAAAGAAAGATGTGCAAAACTTTTGAAAAGATCACTCCACTTATGGTCAGTACATGGAAGTGTGCACCCTTATGGACAACACAAAATTCAGTAGACTTAAAGAGGAACAGCTTTTGTTGTGAGAGAACTCAGCAAGTATTACATCTCAATAGCAGCCCTAAGTGAAACAAGGCTGGCAAATGAAAGCCAGCTTACCAAAGTCAGAGCTGGGTAAACATTTTTCTGGAGGGGCCACAGTGAAGAGGAGCGCTGTGAAGCAGCTGTTGGTTTTGGAATCAAAACTCAACAAGCTTGTTAGCCTACCAAAAGGAGTGAATGAGAGACTCATGGCAATGTCATTGCCACTTGCAGAAAACC
>JAQQSK010014577.1:0-11073 GCA_028658325.1 Potorous gilbertii | reverse complement strand
ATATAGAAAATTATCTTAGTCTTACAACAAATATTAAAAATAGCTGTTCTCAAATAGATATGTGGTCAAAATATATAATGTTTCTAAGATGAAATTAAATCTGTCAATAGCCATATGAAGAGAAATGAACATCAAAGCAATGGATGTCAAAATATTACAAAAGAACAGTCAATGCTGGAATTGATCAGCATGGGCATTAACAGAATTTTACTGAGGCAGCCTCTAACCTGGAAATTCTTGGAACCACACAAAGCAGGCCTAGAGACAGTGGTGCCAATAATAAAGCAGTAGTTTAAATCAGTTTCAGAGTGAGGAATGCTCTCTAAACTGGAGTAAAAGCACAGTTTATATACATGAGTCACAAGCAAAAAAGGAGTGGGGGAAAGGTGGATTACAAACAATAATTTCTAGGGTCTGAGTGGTTTCCTGTGGCAAGCCCACAAATCCTCAATACAAGTGTTCTGGAGTCCTATAGGATGAGTATTGTTTCAAGTACTTGGGGGGTCATTGCTTAGTGGGATGCAAGACCAGAATTCTGTGGTGGGAACAGGTTCTATAACCTTTTATTTGCTTCACTTAATCTACACAGGCACAGGAATGTCATAACCATGAATGCATTGTCAAAGGTTTAATTGATCATTTCAACCTGCATTGTAAGACTCTGACTTCCAAGCCAGAGTCTCCGGGGAAATCTAAATTATTAGTGTGTTCATTGCCCATATCATATTAATTAATATGAAAGTTGTAATTCCCTGCCCATTCGGCATCTATGAATATGCTGGCATATTTCCAGGTTTGAATGGCAAGGTATAATGGAATGTCTTCATTGAAGACAGAACCAAATGTCAAATCCATCATAGTAATCAAGAAGTCCACACATATTATCACTGTAAGGAACACCACCATCGCTAAGCCTTCCTTCTGCCAGGTCTTCCCACAAACAGCCTCCACTAAGGAAAATGCCCTTCTCTCACTTATGCTAGCCTCTCTCTTCCTCTCTGTCTCCTCTCTCCCTCCCTACATGCTCCAACTCATACCAGTCTTGTGCTCTACCCCTTCCTGTTTCATGTGACTTAGACTCATGTGATTTAAGCAGGTCACATAAGTCCCTATTAATGGAAGGGAAAGATCTTCCCATTCCACTAAAAAATACATTAATTCCATTGAAAATATGTTGACAACATTTGGTCAAAAGGTTGGAATGACCCTAGTGGATTAATGAGGAACATTCATTTAAAACATGATTTTGATAAAACTTATTGGATTATAGAAATTTGTTATAAAAGGAAAAAGAGGGACATAGTAGGAAAAAGCTCTCTTAGTCCGGTTTGATTCTAGGCATGAGTCACATCTGACAGCCAATTATATCAAGACTCAAAACTGAGCAAATGGGAATTTTCCTTTTCCAGAAAGGAGCAATGGAGAAATAGCATCAGGTGGATCTTACCTGGAGCATGTCCTAGGTTGTCCCTACAATAATTCAGATAGCCATCCCAATAATCAAAACTCAAAACAAATTACAGTCCCAGGAATTTTTACCTTAAATGGAAAATTTTTTCTCTAATCACAATTCAGGGAGATAAGTACTACATAAAAGTAAAAGGAAAAAATACTACTACTTCCATGAATATTGAGACAGAAGCAAGGAGAAAATAAAAAGCTTGAGTTTATAGAGGGAGTAACTACAAACCCCAGCCCATGTCGGGCTTCAATGGTTTACATCAGTTGTCACTTGCTTCTCAATCTGGGGGATCTTTGGAACAGCTTTTTACTTCAGATGTAAGCTGCTTTGGACCCAGTTTAATCATTAGGTCACTTGTGGGGTCTGCAATCCAGGTAGGTGGTACTGCCCTTCTGAGATGTGACAGGTGGATCGAGGACTACACTTCCTGGAGTTTGGCTGCAGGGGGGTAGTTAGCAAGATTTCAAAGGGACCTTTGTGACTGCAAGGAGTGTTTTTGGAGATGGCATTTCCAATAGACCCAGTTACTGAGTTGGAGCAGGAATTTCTAATGAACCAGACTGAGACAAGTTGGTAAGTCTATTATTTTCTAAGCCAACCCAATACAGTACTGTAGGAGGGAGCATTGGGCTGCTCTGCTTCCCATCAATAAGTACAATGGCATTGGGTATCCTGTTATCATCTCATAGGGACTGAGCTTATGGGAACCAAATGATCTTGATCTAGTGAGGTTAAAGGAAGGGTGTTGGGCAAGAGGATACCTAGTTCCTCAGAAAATTTATCAAGAGGGACTTTAAGTATCCCAATAACTCTTTCAACCATTCCTGATGACCTGGGATGACAGGCACAATGGAAATGCTGAATAACTGACCAGGATGAAAGCAGTTTAGCTAATGGAGCTCCTGTGAAATGGGTGCCTCTTTCACTATATATTTCCTTAGGAAGCCCCTACAAAGGAACTGTTTTTTTCTAACTGAATTTTTGCTACCCCAGTAGCATAACAGGATCCACCAGGAGAACATGCAGACCAAAAGCAAAGTATATTTGTAACCACAAATGAGTGGCAGTTGAGTGAAGTCCGATCTGTTAGGTTTCAAACAGCACATCTGGGAGGAGAAATTGCTCATAGGCTGGTTTCAGAGGTTTGGATACATTATACTTGGGGTGGATGAGACACATCTCATAGCAGATGACAATAGTCCTGTGAACATTTCCTCACCAATATTTTCAGACTAACTCCATCAGCTTAGTGAGTCTCTAATGACTGAATGAATGGTTTTTAAGCTGTCCTATAAGTCTGTTTGGGCCAGTACATAGTCCTGTAGTCTTATCTAGCTTACATCCCTCCTTTTGAAGCTTGGTGATAGTTTCTTGCTTTGTGATAAGCATTCTTTTCTGGGCAGTGGCTATCTCTTCTTTTATTAGGCTAAGAGGCCTAGCCAGGCAGTCTGATTCAGAAGAAAATATTAATAAGGTCATTCTTAAAGGACTTATACCTTGGGAATTTGAAGAGTTAAAGCTGTAGCTTTGGCTGCTTGGTGTAGGGTTCAAGGAACTGAATGATAGCTTTAAGATGGTACAAAGTTTAGGCAGAGGCCAGATCTGGGCAGAGAAGTGATATCATAGGAACTTTACAGAGGGGATGGCAAACTGGAGTTTGTCCCTAGATACCTTATGGTTGCTGTTAAACACTTAAAGAGGAATACAAAGTTCCAGACAAATATCTTGGGAGTGAAAACAAAAGAAAAGGTCATTCACATACTGGTGGAGGACAGCATCCTTAAAATCTAATGAGGACAAGTCTTGTTTTAATATCTGTGAGACATAGGATGGTGACTTAGTGAATACCAGTGGAAGGAAAATTTAGATTGACATTCCTCCCAGGTAAAAGCAAAAATGAATTTCCGGGCAACCAGGATTGAAAAAAAACACCATAGAAGTCAATCAAGTGGCCCAGGGTGGTATAAGATTAAGCAGAGTGTGGGAGTTTGTCAGATAGGTGCTCTGGGTATAACAATAGCATGAACTGCTGGGAGATCACACACAAGTCGACATCTCCTTCCACCAGGCAAGATGGGCATGTTCATCAGGGGAATCATTGGGGATAAAAAGTCCCTTACGTACATAGGAATTGATGAGGGGTCAAACTCCCTCAACAAATATTGCTGATAAAATATGCTGAGAGAGTAGCAGTGAATGGATGGCAAAGGTTTAGATGGATCCAATTGAACAATAATAGGGCACTGATAACTGACCCAATATCAGTAGCATCTGAAGTCCACAAACTAGAGGGAATTTGGTTTAGAGTCAAATGGTCAGAAGGCATTAAGGAAAAGAAACCTAAAGAATAGGAACACTTTCAGTGGAGGGTGTCAGGGAGAAAAGACACAAGGAAGTGGTCCCTCCTGGGTCAAATAAAATAGTGTCCTGGAATTTATGGAATGGATCAGGTCCTAGTAAGTGACTAGAGGCCTCAGAGACCAGGAAAAAAGGAAGAAAGGCACAGATCCCTCCAATAAAAGGGGAGAGTGGTTCTGAGATATGGGCTACAATGGTCTTATTAATAATCCCCACCACAAAGATACCCTCTTGACTCTGGGGCAAGGGAGTGGGGAAGGCAGAGGAGTTTAAAGTATGGCAACAGTGTCGGCTAAAGTAGTTACCTCTTGCCCCTGTATGAGCAAGGAGACAGCTCCAACAGGAGGCATGGGGATAATGGGTATGGCTTGTACATTTTCCTCTTTTTGCCAACCCTCCTGCCTGCCCTCCCTTAAGTCTACTCATTCTGAGTGATTTGGACTTTAGGGAGGGTCCCTCAATTCTTTGGGGGGGGGTCTTTCTCTTTTTTCTCTTCATCATCTGCCCTAGTCCTCATTTTACAATCTTTCCTCCAGTGGCCAAGTTTTCTACAAGTAAAACAAACTCCTTGCCTGAGTGATTTTGATGGTACAATGGGGCTCTCCCTTCCATAAGGAATAGGTTGGGGATGGTGAGGAATGGGCTGCAGCTGCTGCAGAGGGCTGCAAGGAAGTTTTCTTTTTGCTTCTCTCTAAGTTCCCTTTTACTAATTTCATTCTACTCTACTAGAGTAGCTGCCCATCATGTAGCAAGGAGACAGAGTGCTGTCAATCAGAAATGGTCACCTTATTTTTTTAGAGATGGACAGATGAAGATTAATAATGAAGTAGGAAAGAAACTGAACTTATTCTACTCCGCTATTTTTTAAAATTAATTTCTTTTTAGTTTTCAACATTCACTTCACAAGATTTTGAGTTCCAAATTTTCTCCCCATCTCTCCCCTGAGTTCACCCCAGGACATCATGTATTTCAATTACCCCTTCCTCCAATCTGCCCTCAGTTCTATCATACCCCTCCCTTCTCTCATCCTCTTCCCCTCTATTTTCTTGTAGATCAAAGTAGATTTCTATACCTCATCATCTGTATGTCTTATTTCCTAGTTGCATGTGAAAACAATTTTTAACATTTGTTTTTAAAACTTTGAGTTCCAACTTCTCTCCCTTCCTCCCTCCCCAGCCATCCCCACTGAGAAGGCAAGTAATTCCATATAGGTTTTACATGTGTAGTCACGCAAAACACTTCCATAAGAATAATTTTGTGAAAGACTAACTCTATTTCCCTCCATCCTATCCTCCCCTCATTTATTCTATTCTCTCTTTTGACCCTGTTCCTCCTCAAAAGTGTTTAGTTATAATTACCCTCTCCTTCAATGTGCCCTGCATTCTATCATCCCCATGCTTATACCCTTCCCCCCTACTTTTCTATAGTGTTAGATAGATTTTCATACCGAATTGAGTGTTCATGATGTTCCCTCCTTAAGCCAAATCTGATGAGAGTAAGGTTCACTCTTTCCCTCTCACTTCTCCCCTCTTCCCCTCCATTGAAAAAGCTTTTTCTTGTCTCTCTTATGTGAGAGATAATTTACCCCAATCTATTTCTCCCTTTCTCCTTCTCCCAATATATTCCTCTCACCCCTTAATTTTATTTTTTTAGATATCATCCCTTCACATTCAACTCACCCTGTACCCTCTGTCTATGTATATAATCCCTCCAACTACCCTAATACTATGAAAAGTCTCAAGAGTTAGAAATATCATCTTTCCATGATGTCAAACAAGTCAACTTTAGTAAGTCCCTTATGATTTCTCATTCCTATTATTTTTGCATGCTTCTCTTGATTCTTATATTTGAAAGTCAGATTTCCTATTCAGCTCTGGTCATTTCATCAAGAATGCTTTAAAAGTCCCCTGCTTCACTGAATGACCCTTTTCCCCCTGACATTATACTCAGTTTTGTTGAATAAGTGATTTTTAGTTTTAATACTAGTTCCTTTGACCTCCAGAATATTATATGTGAAGCCCTCTGATTGCTAAATCTTGTCTTACCCTGATTGTGTTTCCACAACATTTGAATTGTTTCTTTCTGGCTCCTTGCAATATTTTCACCTTGAACTGGAAGCTCTGGAATTTGGCTACAATATTCCTAGGAGTTTTCCTTTTGGGATCTCTTTCAGGAGGTGATTGGTGGATTCTTTCAATTTCTATTTTACCCTCTGTTTCTAGAATATCAGAACATTTTTCCTTGATAAATTCTTGAAAGATGATACCTAGACTCTTTTTTGATCATGACTTTCAGGTAGTCCAATAATTTCTAAATTGTGTCTCCTGGATCTATTTTCCAGGTCAGTTGTTTTTCCAATGAGATATTCACATTATCTGCTATTTTTCATTCCTTTGATTTTATTTTATAATTTCTTGATTTTTCGTAAAGTCATTAGCTTCCCTCTGCTCCATTCTAATCTTTAAGAAATTTTCTTCAGTAGCCTTTTGGAACTCCTTTTTCATCTGGTCAGTTCCACTTTTTAAGGTGTTCTTCTCCTCATTGACTTTTTCCCTTTTGGGGATAATTTATTTTTTAAGGTGCTATTTTCTTCAGCATTTGGGTCCCCTTTAGCAAGCAGTTGATTCATTTTTCATGATTTTCTTGCATCACCCTCATTTCTCTTCTTAATTTTTGCTCTACTTCTCTTACTTCATTTTCAAAGTCCTTTTTGAGCTCTTCCATGACCTGAGACCAATTCATATTTTTCTTGGAGGCTTTGGATTGACTTTGTTGTCTTCTTTTGTTTGTATGTTTTGGTCTTCCTTGTCACCAAAGTAAGATTCTATTGTCTGAATCTTTATCGAGTTTATATTCACTTCCCCAGCCATTTACTTGATTTTTTAACTTTTGCAAGATAATTCTCTGCTTCCAGTGGGGGTGGGAACAGGTATTGTCAGTTTCTCAAGCCCCCATAATCTGTGAACTTAGAGCTCCAGAAATAGCTGCTGCTTACTGCACCTGCTGCTGCTGTGGCTGCTGCAGGCTCCTCCACCCTCTCCGCTGCACTTGGAACTGGGTCAACTCTCTCACACAGGTCCAACATATTTTTTCCACTCATCTTCCAATTTGTCCTCAGCGTTTTGAGGTTGTGAAGTCTAGAAACCACCACAGGAGCCAGAGATTCGATTCCCCTCTCAGACCAACTCAGGTCCTGTCTGTGCCAGTGCAGCCCACACTGGACCAAATTCTGCTCCCAGTGCAGAGTGATACATAATTCCTGTAGACCTTCCAGGCTGTCTTGTGATTTGCTTCACACCATCATCCTGTGGGTTCTGCAGCTCCAGTATTTCTTTAGTCATTTTTTACAGCTGGGCTTGGGGGGAGAACTCTAGCAAATCTCTTCTTCTATTTTGCCACCTTGGCTCTGCTCCTCTACTGCATTATTTTGCTGGAGACAAGAATGAGCTTCAAAAACTTGGGTAAATCTGTCATAAAATTGATGTACAGATTCCCCAGGGTCCTGTTTAGTATCTTTTGTTGACCTTTGTTAAATCAGTGGGTTGGGAGAATAAGATCTCATGAGTTTTTCACCTATAACTTGGGTGAGTTTGTAATGCTCTTTACTTCAGCCCTATAAGACCCAATCTATCTTTATATCCTCCTCTGGGGGGGGTGGAGCCAAGATGTTAGAGTAGAAAGACATACATACTTTAGCTCTTCCCCCACAGCCCATAAGATCCATGTATAGAAAGACCCTCAACAATTCTAGAGCAGCAGAAACCACAGAAAGACAAAGTGGAGATTTCCAGCCCAGGGTGACCTGGAAGACTGACAGGAAAGGTCTGTCACACTGGACACAGAGCAGAGCCCAGCCCAGCCTTGGCCAAATGACTCTGGGAGGAGCAGGATGAGAGCAGACTTTGGGGATGAAATCCCTGGACGCAGTAGCAGTTCACAGATCCCTTAAGCCACAGGCACCAAAGGTCAGTGAAAGGGCTTTTTCAACCTGAGAAAGAAGGGAGCAGCATCCACCTTCGGTCCTGGCCCAAGGCAGTGGCAGAGGCTAGTCAGTAGAGACTTCTGGAGGACACTGCAGGCAGGAAGCAGCCAGCATCCACTGTTCCATTGTTGGAGCACTGAGCATAAACCCCTGAGAGAATTGAGCAGCTGATGTGAATCTCAGCCCTGAGTGAAGGCCCTGCCCCCACTTAGAGCCCCTGTGGGAATTGAGCAGCTGATCTGAATCTCAGTCCTGAGAATGGTCCTAGGGTGAGCAGGAGAACTAGGACCTTCCTCTTCAGAAAGGATTCAGAAGTCAAGTAACTGGCTGGGAAAATGCCCAAAAAGGGGGAAAAATAAGATCACAGCTTGCTTTCTTGGTGAACAGGTATTTCCTTCCATCCTTTTGGGTGAGGAAGAACAAAGTATACTGTCAGGCAAATAAAGTCTTCTGTATCCAATACTCCCAAAATGAATATACAATAGGCTCAGGCCATGGAAGAGCTTGAAAAGCAAGTCATCAGCTTGATGAGGAAAATAGCACCTTTAAAAATAAGCTAACTCAATTGGAAAAAGAAGTCCAAAAAGCCAATGAGGAGAAGAAGGTTTTAGAAAGCAGAATTAGCCAAATGGAAAAGGAGGTTCAAAAGCTCATTGAAGAAAATAATTCTTTAAAAATGAGAGTAGAGTTCAGGGAAGCTAAAGACTATCTGATAAACCAAGAAGTTGCAAAACAAAACCAAAAGAATGAAAAAATATAAGATAATGTGACATATGTCATTGGAAAAACAACTGACCTGGAAAATAGTTCCAGTAGAGACAATTTAAAAATTATAGGACTGTCTGAAAGCCATGATGAAAAAGAACCTAGACATTATCTTTCAAAAATTATCAAGGAAAACTGCCCTGGTATTCTAGAACCAGAGGGCAAAATAAATATTGAAAGGATCCACCAATCACCTCCTGAAAGACACCTGAAAAGAAAAACTTCTAGGAATATTGTAGCCAAATTTCAGAGTTCCCAGGTCAAGGAGAAAACATTACAAGCAGCCAGAAAGAAACAATTCCAGTATTGTGTAAATTCAATCAGGATAACACAGGCCCTGGCAGCTTCTACACTAAGGGATTGAAGGGCTTGGAATATGATATTCCATAAGTCAAAGGAACTGAGATTAAAACCAAGAATCATTTACTCAGCAAAACTGAGTATAATATTGCAGAGGGGAAAATGGTCATTCAATGATACAGAGGACTTTCAAGCATTCTTGATGAAAAGACCAGAACTGAAGAGAAAATTTCACTTTCAAACACAAGAATCAAGAGAAGCATGAAAAGGTAAACAGGAAAGAGAAATCACAAGAGACTTACTAAAATTGACCTGTTTACATTACTACATGGAAAGATAATATATGTAATTCTTGAGACTTTTCTCAGCATTTGGGTAGGTAGAGCACACACACACTGTCTCTCTCTCTCTCTCTCTCTCTCTCTCTCTCTCACACAGATATAGACAGAAAGCACAGGTTGAGTTGATTCAGAAGGAATGGTATCTATAAAAAAATAAAATTAAGGAGTGAGAGAGTAATATATTGGGAGGAGAAAGGGAGAAATGCAGTGGGGCAATCTATCACTCCTAAAAGAGATAAGAAAAATCTTTTTCAATGGAGGAGAAAAGGGAGGAGGTGAAAGGGGGAAAGTGAAGCTTACTCTCATCACATATGACTTAAGGAAAAAATAACTCAATTTGGTATGAAAATCTAGCTTACACTACAGAAAAGTAGGGGAGAAGGGGAAAAGTGGGGTGAGAGGGATGATAGAAGGGAGAGAAAATGGGAGAAGGGAGTAATTAGAAGTAAACACTTTGGGGAAGGGACAAGGTCAAATGAGAGAATAGAATAAATGGGCGACAGGGTAGGATGGAGGGAAATATATTTAGTCTTATGTAACATGACTTTTATGGAAGTCTTGTGCAAAACGACACATATATAGCCTGTATTGCATTGGTTGCCTTCTCAGTAGGGATGGGTAGAGGGAGGAAAGGAGACAAATTGGAATTCAAAGTATTAGAAAGGAATGTTGAGAATTGTTATTGCATGTAACTGGGAAATAAGAAACACAGGTAATGGGGTATAGAAATCTATCTTGCCCTTCAAGAAAAGAAAGAAAATGGGGATAAGGGAAGGTAGGAGTGTAATAGAAGGGAGAGCACATTGAGGGAAGGTGTAATCAGAATGCAAGGTGTTATGGGGGAGGGGAAAGATGGGGAGAAAAATCGGAACTCAAAATTTTGTGGAAATGAATGTTGAAATCCAAAAATAAATAAAACTATGAAAAAAAGAAAAAAATGTCCTTCTCTGGATCTTCTCAGCTGGTCTGCTGACACCAATTCTTATTCTATCCCTTCCCAACCAAGGCAACCATGAGTTGTTACAGATCCGCATACCCAGGTCTGTATGAATACAGAGTGAGTCAGAATTTCTCAGCAAAGCCTATGGGGTCCTTGGCAATAGCTCTCCACACTGCCAGGACTTGAAACCATAGGTCCTGATCAAGCTACTTGAGGGTTTTCCTCAGTAAATTTTGGCTTGCACTTTGAAAGAGAACATAGAAGCTAGGAAATTGATAGGGTCTTTTGGTAAAAGTGGGCATATTTTTTGTAGTTGGGTAGTTTGTGGACTGGTAAGGAGAAAATTTTCAAATGATTTAATCCTTTCACTGATCCTAACTTTTGCCTTTACTCCCTTTCCCTTGCCTCTGCATTCCATTCAAGAGACTGAGTTTCCTTATTCATCAGTTTCTGACTTAAATACTCCAATTTGGTCTTATCAAAGCTGCCCCAGGGATGCCAGAATAATTTAGGGTCATCACTAGTTAGATCAAACCAATCCTGGCAATATGAGGGACAGTACAGGGCATGTTTTTTATACATTTGAAAGGCACGTGTTTGTTCTGGGGGGGGGCAGTTATAAATAAGAATCATTGTAACCCATTGCCTTTATCACACATCTGTCTCATTTTAAAAGTAAACACTTCAAAGATAATAACAGCACTTAACTAATAATTATATACAATATACAAATACACTATAGATATAACAACACAAATACATAAAATACAAATAATTCATACTGTGCTGGAAATACACTTGAATTACAGAAGTAAACATTCTACAACTCTCACCAAATGCACAATTAAAATATTAATTTCAACTGCTTCCAAATAGCACATTAAACCAACCAAGTAAGCAATTTTTATATAAATAAAATGTAACC
>JAQQSK010014576.1:0-11074 GCA_028658325.1 Potorous gilbertii | reverse complement strand
AATTCACTGATGAGAACATCTCTTTGAAAAGGAAAATTGAACAAATGGAAAAGGAAGTTCAAAAATTAACTGGAGAAAATAGCTTCTTGAAAGGAAAAATTGGGCAGATGGAAAAGGAGATGCAAAAGTTAACAGAAGAGAATGTTTTTTAAAAAGGACGATAGGATGGCCTTTTAAGGACATTACTGATGGTGGTCAGTAATCAATCAAACAAAATCTTAAGTTGCTTTGTTTTTATTTAATTTTTAAGTTTCTTGTTTTACTTTGAAGTTTAGTATTTTCCCTCCCTGGTGCCTGCCTCCCCTCTAATTTTGTCCTTTTCTCTGCCTATATACCTGTCTTTCAAGGAAAAGTGAGGCAGTATTAGGGCTTAGGGTATTTAACATCTAGACTGTTTAGTTCCTTCTAATGATGTCCTTAGTAGTTTAACAAATATCCAGATATCTAACCACATGGTGATCTGGCTGTTCTTTGCTGAATGATGAAGTGACTAAGTGCAATAAAACATAATTTCACAGAAAACCGTCGAAATGAGAGTTCGTATTTTCTAAATGAGTCACAATTTAGGGGAATTTTCTATGAGTCATTCCCCCTTAACTTTTCAAATTGAGATTATAGCAATAGAGACTATCATGGGTCAAAGTGGGCCAATTAGAAAGGGGCAAGGAACCAAAGAGCTAATCCTGTCAAAAGGTCTCAATTCCTTTCATCTCCATTTTACCTCTGACTAATTGTGATACTATAAGCAAACCATGTAATAACCTCATTAGAAAGCCCTTTTGAGAAGAGCAGGAGCAAAGAGCCATCTGGTGTCTAAGGTGCCTTCTGGTTCAAAAAGTTATGAGGCCAAAATTAATTCACAAAATGATGCCTAAGTTGAAATGACCCATTCATGGAAATGGAAATGACAAAAGGGAAATTTGCAGGAAAAAAGCAAATGTAGGCTGCAAATTGACTGCTAACTAACTCTGGAAAGTGATATTGCTTTTGCCCTAGTATACCTCCTATTCAACTAAAAACTTGGTATGTTTGTGTTTGCTGTTTTTCAGTTGTGTCTGTGTGTCTTCACGACCCCATTTGAGGTTTCTTGACAAAGATACTGGTTTGTCATTTCCTCCTCCAGCTCATTTTATAGATGAGGAAACTGAGGCAAAGAAGGTTAAGTGACTTGCCCAGGGCCACACAGCCAGTAAGTATCTGAAGCCAGATTTGAACTCAAGGAGATGAATCTTCCTGATTCCAAATCCAGCAATCTATGTACTGTGCCACCAAGATTCTCTTGGTATACCATCACCAGAACCTGATGTACTATCCTGGAAATATGTGAGGACAGGAATTCTGGGAGGCAATTGGCCTCATATGGGTACTTAACTGATGTTTAGATTAGAATTATATGGTCAATGCAGATAAAAAAAAACCTGGTTTGAGTAGAGAACAGTGTAGGTAAGAAAGAAAAAAAAGAATCTACAAAGAGGAAGTAGGAAGTGATATTATAGGTACAGGACTAACTATAATTAGAATAATAGAATTTGGACATTACAGTAGAGCACCTTTGAAGGAATCGGTAATGGTGTGCTACTATTAAATTTTAGTTCATTCTAAAATGTATTCATTTATATAACCCTTATCTCAGAGGCTCCCTCCTAACATGAAGGCCTTTGGGGATTTCCTACTTCTCTGATTGTTTGCCCCCATCCAAGTGGAACCACAGATATTTAAGATCTGACCCTCTCTGAAGGGCAGGTTGCCACAAACTTTTTTAACTCACACTCAGGCTCACAAGTCTTTAGAACATAGTTTTAGACTCAAAGAAGACTTGCATACAAGCCCATAAAGAGTCAAGAAACCCAATTACTTCAATAAGTCAAGACAAGACAACAAGCTTTTATTAAGTGCCAGACACTGTGCTAAGCACTGGGAGTCCAAAAAAAAGACAAAAGTTTGAACCTTGCTCTTAAGGAGTTCATGGTTTAATAACAGGAGAGAGAATCTAAAAATAATTATGTATAACAAGATATATACAGAATGAATTGAGGATAATCTCAAAGGGAAGGCACTAAAATGAAGGAGGACTAAGAAAGGCTTTTTGTAGATGATGGGACTTCAGCAGAAACTTGAAGGAAACCAGGAAATCTAAGAGGTAAAAGTGAAGAGGAGAGAGTTTTAGGAGTGTGGGACAGCCAATGAAGATGCCCGAAGTTAGAGAAAAATTGTTATGTATGAAGAAAAAACAGCAAAGCCAGTGTCACAGAATCAAAAAATATGTGCATAGGAGTAAGGTGTAAGAATACTAGAAAGACAGAAAAGGGACAAGTTATGAAGGCATTTAAAAGCTAAACAGAAGATTTTAAATTTGATCCTGGAGGGAATAATTAGCTATTGGAGTTTACTGAAAAGGAAGTGATATGGTTCAGACAACTTTATAGGAAGATCAGTTTGACGATTGGACGAAGGATGGACTGGAATAGGGAGAGATAAGTCAGAGACACCAAATACCAGGCTATTGCAATAGTCTAGGTTTGAGGTGATGTGGGACTTCATCAGAATTGTGGCATTGTCAAAGAAGAGAAGAGGGCATATGCAAAAGACATTGAGAAGGTAGAAACATCAGCACTTGGCAGCAAATTAGATATGGGAGGTGAAAATGAATGAAGAGATGACAACTAGGTTGTGAGCCTAGGTGACTGGGAGGATGATGGTACTATTTACAATAATAAGGGAGTTAGGAAGAGGAAAAGGTGTGTGTGTGTGTGTGTGTGTTGTATGTGTGTATGTGTGTGTGCACGCACGTGTGCGTGTGTATGAATTCAGGTTTTGACATATGAAGTTTTAAATTTCTAAAAGTCATTCAATTTGGGAAGTGCAGTAAGCAGTTGGAAATTTGAGAACAGTAGTTAGGAGAACTTAAGGATGGACAAATAGATCTGAAAATGGTCAGCATAGCATCAGAATAAATAAATGAATTCAATCTGATGAGCTCACCAAGTGAAATAATGTTGAAGGAGAAGAGAACCCAGAGGGACACATATTTTTAGCAGGTATAATAACCCAGATGAAAATTCAACAGAAGAGATTGAAAGGGAGAATGAGGAGAAGGCAGTGTCATTAAAATTTAGAGAGAAAAGACTATTAAGAGGAGAGTGACCCAGGATCAAAAGCTTCAGAAATGTCAAAAAGAATGAAGACTGAGAAAAGACTGTTAGATTTGGTAACATTGGAATGAACAGCTTCAATTATGATGAGGACAAACTACAGAGAGTCAAGAAAAGAGTGAGAGGAAACAAAGTGGAGGCATCAGTTGTAGGTAGCCTTTCTCAAGGAATTAAGCCATGAAAGAGAGAAGAGATATGGGAAGATAGCTAGTGGGGATGGATGAACACTAACACATCATTAGTAATTGTCTTCAAAATTTGGAGGGAACACACATAAAACTATACTATTCAAGTCCTTATCTTATTATAGAAAAACAACTCACATACTCAGTCACAAAATGAAGGCTTAAAATAAAATTAAGTCAGTTATGTTATAGCAATAAACTTATTCTCATTATAAGCCAGCATAGGAGTGATGAACTGTGAAATTAAAAAAACTGAGGGTAGAGGGAATTAAAGGTGTCTGAGGATGAAGAAAAGTGCATTTGCAAGTCAGAGGGAGAGGAGGGTTGGCAACAGATTACGATTTGTTGAAAAGAATATTGAAAGGAATTCCAGAGTTCATGGTTTGAAAGAACACTTATAGATGATGGCAAGATCAAGGGCAGATCTCTGTATGTGATTATGATGCAGTGGAGAAGTAGGGCATGGGAAATGACTAAGCTGAGGAATTGGGAGTCGGGGTGTTGAAGGAGTATCAATATGTATGTTAAAGTCCCCTAGTATGAGGGCAGGAGTTGGGGAGTAGATTATGAGGCATTCACGTGTCCTGGAGGTCAGTAGACAACAGTCACATGAATTTCAACTGGGCAATAAATGTAGATTAAACTTCAAAGGAAAGGTTACTGACTCATGGTGGGAGAGGGATGGCCAGGAAGTGATAATGGGGATGAAGGAGTACCAATTCCTCCACAAATGTCAGTGAGGTCATCCTATCCAAAGTACCCTGTATTTTTCCATTGTTCTGAGAGAGGTCCTAGTTACCTTGGAGTTTACTCTGCTACAGTGGTGTTCTGTGCTGTGTTGCTCTTTTGACAGAAGCTTTCTTCTGGTTACTACTCCCTGTTCATGCTTCAGTCTTGTTGCACCACCATTTAATTTTTTGCCATGAAAGTGGCAGCAAATCCCATCAGTCTTCAGATTATCTAAAAATCCAGTCTTTGTATAGACCTGTAATTGAATTGAGGTAGGAAACTCAACAGAGGATACTTACTCTGCTAATGCAGCTAAGACAACAGTTCTTCACTATAGGGTCTTAGGAAATTGGTTAGATTAACTAAGAAATCAAGTGAGTTGCTTCATGGCCACATATGTAGTATATGTACAAAATAGAGTTTGAACCTAGGGTCTTTCCTAACTTCAAGGCTGGCTCTTTATCTACTGGGCCATGCTGTTTATATTCTACATATTTGTTCCATGGCCAATGAGTTATGTGAGTAATATTGTTAGCACTGGATTGGGAATACAATTAAAGATGTGTAATGGGAAAGGCTCTTGTTTGGGTTAACTGTTTCTTGTAATCCTTGACCTAATGGGACTGTTCCAGATACTTGCTGTTTCAGTAGAAAGGAAGGTCAAAACAGGGCAGGGACTATAGTACACACTGAGTCAGGGAAAAAAATAGAGAAACTACAGATATAATAGAGGTGCTTTAGTTTTCTTGACTACTCACAATTTCTTTCCCCTTTGGAGATTATTAATGGTCCCACAATTTTAAAAGAATTCCCAAATCAATATCAGTCCAAGTAGAAATGATATGAATTTTAAGGGACAGGTAACAGATTCATAACACAGAGAATTAATAAAGCATGCAAAATTATAGTAGGATGAATAAGAAAATCCAATGGAGCTGTAGCTTTAGGGGTATCAAGTCCTTTGGCACTGTCCATAATCTATCCTTCAGGTGTTTGTCAAGTGCCTCCTGTGTGTCTCCCAAGCAATTGTGCAAGGATCAGGGCAGTTTGTAGAGGTATTTCCTAGACTGTCTCCAGGTTCCAGGTCACTTGTAGAAATTCTCCAGATAATACTGCTAAAACTTGCTAGGGATAAGACAGGATAATTTTGTAAAATCTGACAAAATCCAAAAAAAATTAGCCTTCAAGTAATTAGTTCATGTGGTAAAAAACATTTCAGACCTTAGGGAACTAACCTTATAAACACTAAGCTATAGGAAGAGCAGCAAACTAGGCTACTTAATAAGGTACCTTATACTTGTCTCCCATTATAGAAATTCAGAGGTGCGGAGCTTTGAAACAACAGACTTCGTTATAAAAGAAGTTAGTTTTATCTACCATGGTTAGAGAAATTTGCTATGAAGGGAGGGAGGGACATATCATTATGTAAGCATTAAAACTTCCCCCAAGTCTAAGCCTAAGGGCTCAGAATGATTTAACATAGCTGTAACAGGATAAAGCATCTTTCTTTCTGTTCACTTTCAGGTAAGTCGTAGATAATTCTTTGGACTAGCCAATCATATAGCAGAGTGCCGTATTATTCACAGGGTATCAAAACCAGTCTCAGGATAAACTAGGTGGAAAAATTTCCTGTTCAAAAAGAAAATAATACAATGGGGGAACTGAGTCACGAGGATCCTAGCTTTTCCTAGGTAAAGTGGTCCTCTCAAGTTTCCCAGACACAGATATCCACCTGTAGCAGTTCTTGGATCACATTCCCTTTGAGTAACTCATGGCATTTCCTTCCAAAGGTAGATGCTGACTTATTGATAATTCAGATATATCTGAATTTAAAGTTCAGAACAATATAAAATTATAGTAAAGAGATTTTACCTCAAATAGAAAGTTTAATCACAGTTTGGGGCTAGATAACAGTTATTCTTTTCCTCATGTTGTTACTTTAACAGTTTACCTGACTTCCAAAAAAAATTCACTCAACATCCTTTTCTTTTTAAGAAATTCTTCTTGATTTTAAACTCATCCTGGTATAAAAAGCAATCATTAGAAATTAAAATAAAGTTACATTCTGGATATCCGCATGGACAGGATTGTTTACTGGGAATACTCAAAACTAAAAGCAAGAGAGGTTGCTTACTATAAGTTTCTAGAGCAACAGGTATTATATATTAATTCCTAAGGCAAAAATAAAACTTTAAGATGATGTCTATCAAGACTAAGTTGGCTCAAGATGAAACTTCAAGATACACTACTTCAGACATAATTTTACAATTTTCTTGATCACAAATCATCTCACAAATCACTTCAATGCTATAAGCAAACCTATAAGTCTTCCTCTCCCCTCCACCTTGGTGGTGTGTTTGTGATGGATAGAAAAGGCGGATCCTAGTTTCTAATAAACCAATTCATTTTTTCAAAATTTCACTTTTAGCAACTTTGTTTTTTAGTGAACCAATAATATTTTATGACTTTGGGACATGTAGATGGCACAGTGGGCAGAGGAAGGACCATGAAGTCAAGAAGACCTGAGTTCAAATCTAGGGTCAGACATTTACTAGTTGTATGACCTGAATAAGTCACTTAACCTTGATTACCTTAAAAAAGGATTTTATGACTTTGCTCAAGAAGGTAATTCCAAAGAACCTGGCAAGTTTATCATTAAGAAGATTTTACAAGTTCATTTTTTAAAAAAGCTTTTCCTATGCAGTAATTATTATTTTTCCCTTTAAAGTATACCCAATTAAATACTTGATAGATTTTAATGCTATAATAATCTCCAATAGCTTAACAATTTTATAATATCCAGATCAAAAGGGAAGTTAATTTTCCAGTGATACAATTTTGTCATCCTCTTAACATTTCTTATACAATGGTTTCCCAAATTTCACATCACAAGAAAATTTAAAAACACAATAATAATGTATACAATATTGTTGACTTAAAACATGAAACAAAAATTATTTCCAGTTAAATGACATAATTCAGTTGAATACATTTCCAAATTATCTTATATAGAAAATTACTTTATTCATTATATCAGTTTTGGCATTTCATGCTGATATTATCAGTATTCAAGATCAACAGAGAGTAATTTAATCCAATTATCTTTTAACAAAACTTAACTTGTAGTTTCTTAGCATATTGCCTTAATGCCAAATTTTAAATATTTTTTCCATTAAGTCTTGATTTACATACAAAGGGTCAAAGGTCATAATTATCCTAGTAGGAGGACACATCCTGCTTAAAATGAAACTAGAATAAATTAAATCACATTTGGCTTTATATGTACAAACAGTATCACATAGAATTTCAATTTTCGCAGATACCATTTACTGCCAGTACTTCACATTATATAGCTCACAACTTTCAGTCAATTTACTGCCAAAAATTTAAAGTATCAACACTGTATTATTAGCTCCCTCTTTAAGGATCCATGAAGATTTTCTAAATCATGGAAACTGAAAACATAACCTCTCTTGTATATAATGAAATTATAAATGTACATTGCTTATATAACAACTAAAATATACTCTTCCAATGGTCCCTCAAGTACAAACTTTTGGTATGCCATCCTCAAATAATTCCATGCTGAGAATATATTTCTATATTTTCCATATCTTAAAGAACAACAAGCATAGTTTCTCATATTCTTCTTATCTCAATGAGATAAAAACATCTTCTTCAACTTCTCTTTCCAAAACTTCAAACTTTTTACTTTCAAACCCTCCATTCACAGTCAGTATAAACAGCCTACAATTTAAATTTTCTACCATTTTTCTCTCATCTCTACTTGTTTAAACTTTCTCTCTCCCTTTCTTTTATATCCTTCCAGTGGACTTTAATTAAAGTCCTTTCTTGTTTTCTTTTCACATTCTGGTCTGATACTTCTCTTCCTTCTACTTTCTCAGTTCCTTTAGTCTTTATTTCCCAATCATAACCCAGACCATCTGCAGAATTTATCTTACTCTTTTGCAAATTAGTACAAGTTTTAAATACACAATACCATATTGTATGAATTTCTCTTTTGCAAATTAGCACAAGTTTTAAATATACAATACTAATTAATTGCCATGTTTTTGGTTTCTTAAGAGCTTGCAGATGCATGGTCTATTCCAATTTCTTTTAGGTGGCTTTGACTATAGATTACCTGAACATTTGTATCTGTTACATCATTCACAGAAGATAATTCAATGGTAGCATAAAACATTTTCCAAAAATTAAATTTTATTTACTTTTTATGTTATTTCCTGATTTAAACAAATATTTCTTTTTTCATGATCAAGAGAAGAGTTAACAATAGGAAGTTTTTAAGTATCAGATAAATTTAAACTAAAGAAGTCAAACCTATTAAAAAAACTTTTACATCTCACTGATAATTCTTTTAAGCTAGCTTGAGTTTTTCTTTTTTCCTCTTTAGTGAGTGAAATCACTTTTCCCCTTTGTACTAAAACAATAAAGCTGTCACTCTCCAGGGAGTGACAAAAGGTCTAAATACTATTTTCATGTAACTTGCACAACTTTTTATTCTTATTTTTCCATAAAACAAATTTTGAATGATACCTCAAAACTTACTATATAGTGGTTCATTTATAAAAAAATTCAAACCACCATTTAGAATTTCATGAAGAACTTAAATTTCAGTCATGAATTTTGTCCCTAATTACTCTATAATGCAATAAATTCCAGAGAATGAATTTTCTTTGAAAATTCCACAGAAAAGTTTTCATTATTTATTCCTTTTTTCATTTGATTGTTCAGGTCACAGGATGAAACATCAGTTAGATTTACCAAGAACAAAATGTGTAAGATAGACACATAGAAGCACTTGCTAATAAAGTCTTTCCAATTAATTCAGAAAAACCATATTTTAACCCAGCACCTGACCAGAACAGACCAGCCTACCTGATTGATCAGATTAGGGAGATTACTATTTGTGGATCAAAAGAGAGACGATAATTCTAAACCTGACCTGGTTCAAGTAAAAATAACCACCCAGTTCTCAGAACAAACCAGTGAGGGCCATCCTCAGTGAGTGAAACCAAGGGCATTCCTGGGTCAAACACCCTGGAATTCAATCCACATTTCTGCATGTCTGGGAATTCTACCTCTGCTACCATTTACTAGGTATAATTGTCATTGCTGGAACAAATTGGAAACAGAACCAGAACGAGAAATTAATTTTGAGGTCACAGATATTGTTAGCAGAATATGCTTAACCTTGGTCAGATTTGGAAATTAGACACTTTTAAAAATAATATTTCAGTGCTTATTTCAACTTCTTCTCCACTCAGGGTCAGCCATAGAGCTAACAGAACATCACTTGCTACCTGCAACTAGGGCCAGTTGTTAGATGCCACTGTATCCTCATTTGCAAAATCTCCTTTCATGAAACCATTTAAATAAATGACCAGTGTTAAGCATATTCTGCTAACAATGTCTGTGGCCTCAAAATTAATATTTTTTTATGAGGGAGGGATCTTTTGCCTAGATTCTGGATTAACTACATTCACAGAGCCAGTCTGGTCCTATTGATGGGCCAGGAAATTTGACTTTAGAGACAAGTGCTGAAATTGGTGTGGAGTTTTTAACCTGATGGCATGGTGTTATTTTTAATAGACTACTTAAAGACATCAAAATGCCAGAAAAAACTGGGATTTGGGTAAATTTAACAGTTCCAGTACTGGGAGAAGCATTAAAACTGAATTTGGTAATCTTAGATAATAGAAACTCTACTGTTACTGTCATAGACACTACCAGATCTTTTGAAAATAGATATTCTGCCTTTCAATCAGTCAAAGGTGGAAAAATTCAGAGATATCAGTTTATCAGCCTTTGGACCAGAAAGGTTATGAAGCAATACAGTGATAGTGAAGACTCTAGGAGGATAGGATCCAGTCACTGACATTGTGTATCTAAATTAAAGATCAGTTTGATGTATGGTTATAAAGAAGTCTATGGTATGATCTCTATCAATTGAAGCAGGACATTGTCACAGAGCATAAAACCAGAATGAGGCAATATGCAGAATGAAATCTTGAGAAGAATATAAGGAGAAGCCACTGCTTCCTAATAAACATATACAGTATTCTATGATGTTTCTTTGTGCTCTATTTTATGATTAATTTGTACATATGTACTGTTTATTCTCTTTGGGTTTCATATGACATTTTTACTATTATTAAGTACTTTTTTATCCCGGTATATATACTATATGTAAATATACTATATCATCAAGATGCCTATAGATCAATTCATTTAAACATTAGTTGAGTTAGTTTATGAGATTTCTAAAGTGTATCTGGAATTAGTTTTGGAAGAGAGAAATGAAAGAAAGGTCCAAAACATGTGGTATTTTTCATTAAAGCCAGACCTGGGTGTATGGTTTAAGATAGCATGAAGGCACAAGGGGATTTGGAAGAGTAAGCTTAAAGATGAAGAAGAGGCATCAAGAAGGCACTGCCTAGGTTGGCCCTGACTAGCTGGTACCAGAGAGACAGACACTATAGTCAAACTTTAGAACTTCTTCAGTATCTTAGCATTTTATTTGAAGTCAGAATCTTCTCTTTTGACAATTTTTTCCCACAAAATTTTGAAATTTAATTAGTTTCCCTCCAAGTCCTTGAGATGAAATACTTAGGCACTTTCTTTATAAGGAAAGATGACCCAAAGGAGAGCATGCTTGAGTTTTCTTCGGAGATGGTGAGCAAGGGCCATCTTTATTTCAGACCCATAAGACATAATACTTGCTTACTGAATGGATGTTGAAGACATTAATGTTTTCCCCAAAATATCATCATTGTCTTCATTATCACCACCACCATCACCACCACCACCTTCACCATCATCACCATCATCTTCATCATCATCATCATCATCACCACCACCATCATCACCATCATCATCATCACCATCATCATCATCATCACCATCATCTTCATCATCATCATCATCATCATCACCACCACCATCATCATCATCATCACCATCATCACCATCATCACCATCATCACC
>JAQQSK010014575.1:0-11074 GCA_028658325.1 Potorous gilbertii | reverse complement strand
AGAATCCTTTTACCTTCCAAAATCTACAGATCTCTTCTGGTCAAGGGAGTGGGGAGGAAATTGAGGTTCATCTTTCTCTTTGAAAGCTATTTCATCATAGGGGTTTGACTGGAATGGCATTCTTTTACACTGCCAGACACACAAATGCCACAGTTTCAAATCCAAAGCATGAGTGAGCACGTTAATTTAATGTTTTGGTGAGCTAGCCTATGAAACTCACTAGCTTTTTGATCAGGGACAAATCATTTAAAACTACACATCTCCATTTCCCTTATCTGTAAGATTGTGATAACAACTATGGTGCTACCTACCTCAAAGATTTTTGTGAGGTTCAGATGTGATAATATATGTGCAGCCCATGGACATCTGTTCAGAACTCTAGAGTTCCTCCAAATGTGTCTCCTGGCTGAATAGAAAAAAGAAACCATAATATAAAGCAGAGATATTAGCAGAATAGTATGGTGAGAAAAGTAACTAGAGATTGTTCCTTCCTCTCCCCCCAGTAAGCTCAGAGGCTCTGTTTCCTACAGATATATAGATACATGCCATCAGTAGGAAAAGTGTTTATGAGTAGAGAACATGTATGGAATATGGGTGGTTAGGGTGCATTTATGGAAGGGCACACAGATAGGGAACATAAATAGCCAGAATATATGAATTGAGGGGCAACTCACACCTCTTATGCATCAGGGACACCAGTATCTTTTAGGGATGTCATTACACTTTGTGCTGGGCCTGCTTTTCACTATGTGTGATGTTTCTTTTGGATGCTTGCTTATGGTCTTGTAAGTGCTGGCAGGTAATCTGTGATGACTTGTTTGTGTGTTCTTCTGTAAGACCAAATGCAGGCCATGTCTGCTTTGTTGTCATTAATAGTTTCTTTCTGATAGCTCTTCATGGCTATAAACCCAATGAGATATTTGCCACACACCTGGAAAAAGCCTTGGAAAAAGCCAACCAGATTGTCCTAGGCTAAGATTGTCTTATCTTTTAAATTGTCTATTGTCTGTTGCTAAATCACAGTCCTTTGTCCCAGGTTGCTGTTTGACTTAGGGTTTAAAATTCTCAAGTTGCTCCCATGCTTGGCATATATTTAAATTTGATCTAGAATTAAGCTAAGCAAGGTGGGTAAGGCTACTCTTCTCTCCCTACATATCATGAATGTTATATATGTCAAGAACAAAAAAACTTATGTCTTTGTGTTATTTGTTGATATTAAGATATCTAGCTGTTTTTAAAAAATACATAATATACTTTGTAAACTTTGAAATGCTAATATCTGTGATGATGAAGTAAAGAATACGAAGTGAAAATGAAACTTCCTGCTCTTAAGAGCCTTATATTTTGCTGGGAGAGACAGTATGTACATGGATAAGTAATTACAAGATAATTTGATATCAATCAACATTTATTAAACCCCCACTATGTGCCAGGCACTGTGCTAAATGCCGAGAATATTTTAAGTAAAATGAAAAAGACAATCTTTACTCTCAAGGAGCTTACACTCTAATGGGGGAAGACAATACATAAAGGGAACTTAAGAAAAAAGGAAGTGTGATAGCCCGCATGGGGCATGATGACAAAGTCCAGAGGAGTACAGCTGCCTGGCAAAGGAAGAGCTGGTTAATCTGGCTACCCTCATCAAATAGAGGTCAAGGAAGTTTCCATCTCCATTATTTGATTCTCAAAATAACCCTGGGAAGTAGGTGCTGCCTACTAGGTATTATTACTATGATTTTAGAGTTTGGGAAACTAAGATAGAAAATAATGAAGTGACTTGCCCAGAATCACAAAGCTAGTAAAGGTATGAGACTGGATTTGAACTCAGGTCTTCCTGACTTTAGACCTAGCATTCTATCCCATTGTACCACCTTGCTATCCCATAATGATTCATTTATGTGGTCCCAAATAATCCAAATACGCTAATACTAGTCGAAAATGTTTACTAGTCCTTTTTAGAAAGGTTATCAACAAAAATGTTTTGAAACGTATTTTTCTACATTATGCCATTAACACTTATTCTCAGCTTCAAAATTAGCCAAAATACTCTGTTACCTCAATATTTTGATTATTTAAACTTTTTTGTATTTATCTTTTAATAATTTAATAATTAACTTTTCGTAAAAATTGATCCATTATATATAAATATGAGTGATTAATGTTTCTTATCATACAACAAAAGTGTCAGCAGTTCACACTGGAGGTGATTGGCTTAAACTATCAAATCTCCATCTGGATCTGTGCAAGTAAGACGCTCTGAAATTCATCCAAGTTTAGATGTCTGACCTATTTGGCCCAAAAGGTATCCAGCATATCGTATTTTGATCTACCCTTATAGCCAAAGGGTGAATGGAGGAAAAAGACCTAAAGAAAGCAACCTTTGTAAACCAGTTTCAGATTTGCAGATGAGAAGGGCTTAGACCACTTTGGCTGTGGGACCAAGAAGATACTAGAATGGACTATTTTTTAATAACGCTTCTATTTTGTGTCCTATTGAGTACAGTGCAATATTATTATTAT
Source organism: Potorous gilbertii (assembly GCA_028658325.1). NCBI lineage: Eukaryota > Metazoa > Chordata > Mammalia > Diprotodontia > Potoroidae > Potorous > Potorous gilbertii. Next base: position 8,554 of record JAQQSK010014575.1, on the reverse strand, counting down.
TGCTTTGAGTAAAGCTAGAGGGATTTTAAAAAATCATTAAAGAGCCAAATTTAAAATGTTCATGAATACTCTCTGTTCCCCTAAAATAAGATTTCCTTTTAAATACAAAATTATAAAATATAGACATATTCTGAAAAAGTAACTTTTAGACATTTTCTGGTGTGTATTTGTGTGTGTGTGTGTGAGTGTGTGTAGATATCATTACTGTGTCAAATGAAGTGTTGGAATATCTTCATCAGGATGCTGTAGTAAGATTTTTTTCAGGTTTCTTTGAGGAACATTTTGTTGAGAGGAGAGCTGTGGTTACTTGATGGCTTTCTTCATCCAAGAATGTTTGTTTTACTGCTTTCTATCTAAATGTAATCACTGAAGAAAAAATTATTGATTGTTTTACCACCTCAGAACAGGCATATTTTCTTTTAAAAGTACTTGATTCACATCTTATTTTCATTTGTTTTCATTCGTTGATTCTGTACCATGCTACTTACGATGTGAAAAAAGCCTTAGAGCTTTGACCTGGATGTTGGCCAAAGAGCTAAATTTAATCCTAAATTTACAAAAATGGACTCTCAAATGGGTTGCAGTCAAAAGACCTACACTATTTCTTATGATAGTAGATTAATTCACTGTTACTGGAATATGACTTTTTCCTTAAAAATCATATCATTTAAATAATTTAATATGATATGTGACTATAATAATGTAACTAAAATAAGCATACCAGAACTTCTCCTAATGAGTTTTTTCTTAGTATTTTTGTTGGTTTTTTTATACACATATTCTAAGAAAGCTGCCATTGCTCAAAGCATTTTTGAATCCCTCTTTTACACAGAGAAATAATTTATTGTCTGTGGAAAAATTTGAATCAATATCATAACTTTAAATATTGAAATTTTAAAATAATCTTTTGTTTTTATATTACCTTCATTTCTGAATATATACCTACCCTTTCCTTTACCAAATCAACTATCCCTTGTAGCAAAGAACAAAAGAAAATAAACACAATTAAAAAAACCCACCCATACATAAACTGAGTCAGACAGTACATGCAGCATTGTATATCCAAAGTCCTTCACCTCTTTAAAGGAGGAGGATACATTTTCCCATCTTTTGGGCTGTTAAGTTTATGACATTCTGGTTCTGTCATTCATTCATTCATTCATTCTTCTTGCCATCACTTTTTAATCTAGGACATTTTCCCTTAGTTTTACATCACCTTTTATCCCCTCCTTTATTTTGTTCACCTCACCTCCTTCCCTACCATTTCTCTGCCACTGGAGCCAAATAAACATGGAGACCTTACAGAGGTGTTTGTGCTGGTGCATTCTAGTAGTAGAGGCTTAGTAAATGTTTGTTAAATTCAATTGTTTAGGAGCAGAGAGAACCTAGAGAAAAGAAATGTGCAGGTAGAGGGAGTCTAGTAGTACTTGTGGGACCAAACTGATCCTGGAATATACAAAGAGCACACATGAAGAAGCAGACATTCATTTGTGTGGTTTTTACTGACTGTGCTAGCAATAGAAAATATATGATGTTATTTATGAGAGCTGTAAAACAATAATCACTATAAGTCAAGGACTCCCTAATTCAAAAAATTCTGATGAAAAATGTCTGCTTTGAAGATTGTGAGCTTGTGATGCTCTTAGTTATTCCTTTTAATCCTGAGTTTTTATATAAAACTTCCATCAGAGATGTAGCAGTGTGCTGGAAGTCTTCCTTAATTTTTTTGTGTGGATACTAGTGTAGTTATTCTTGATGAATGACTGCTGACTTCTTTTTATGGTCTTCTATATTTTTGATTCTATCTTTTATACTATTTCTTGTTTACAAGTCATTTTTTGTATTATGCTACAATTTACTTATACCTACCATATATGATTTCCTTTGACTTCTGAGTTATCTTCAATTGTGATTTTTCTAAGATCATGGCATTTTGGGATTTAAATAGAGTGTCACTGGGAAAATACTTTGATAGTAGTAATAGGAAGCTTACATTATCCGGAGTCCTTTGGAGAACCCTGTGACAAAGGCAGAGCATTCATTATCTTCTTGACTTATCTTAATAATGATCATTTCCTTCAAAAGAAAACCAACAAGGGAAAATCATATCTTGGATCTGACTCTAACAATAGTACAAAGTTGTCTGCTAGAATAAAAATGCTGGGAACATTGAGTAGAATCGATCACTCCCTCCTACAGTTTGTGAAGAGGAAAAAAACAGCTGTAGTCTTCAAAGAGAGAGTATTCCATGGATTAAAATTGTATAGGGAAAGTTGGCACAGAACTGAGGAAACTATTTGAAATTCTTGAGACACAAAGGGAATAATTCCAACGAGGAAGAAAAATTAGAGTTGTCTAAGAGACTGAGAGAGATGCATAGAGAATTTCGCAAATAGCTTTAAACATTTACAAGGATGGAATTAAGGGCAGGTAACTAGACAAATATCAACAGTCCTAAAAGGGTATCAAGATGAACTGAGGCTGGCTGGGGAAGTTAAGATACAAAGGATATATAAAGAAAGATCCTGTCTGCATCTGGAGAAAGAACTGACAAATATAAGTATGTATAGAATAGTTTTACATATGTATGTATATGTGTACACACACTTATGTGTACACATACCTATTTGCATCTAATGGTAGCCATCTCTAGGGCAGGTAGGGGTTGGGAAGGAAGAAAAAAAGAAATTTGCATGATAACTTCATAATATATTTATAAGGAATGGCAATTTATACATAATAGATTTGTAGTTTCATGTGCAATCATCATTTTTATTATGTTATAGAAATGCTTGTTTTATTCCACAAATTAAAAAATAAAAAACTATATGGCAAGACTAGAGGGGGCTATAATAAGGGAGACAGAACTACAGCTGGAGTGGAAAGGCTGATGATTTCTGACAACAGAGAGAGGGCAGAGCTGCTCAAGTCTCTGCTGAAAAAGAGAAATCTTTTCTGCTCATAATAATTAAAATCACAAGTATAGGATAGGAGATGAGTAGTTAAATAGTTTTTCTGAAAAAGACCTGAGAGTTTTAGTGGACCACAGGGTCCATAAATAGGTGCTGTGTGATGTGGCAGCTGAAGGAAGTTAATGTAGTTTTTGTTGAATTAAAAGAAGTATGACTTCAAGGAAAAAGGACATGATAATCCCTCTATTTTCTGTCTTGGTCAATCACATATGGAATATTATATTTCATTATGAGTACCACAATTTAAGAGAATATTGATAAGCTGGAAAGCATCCAGAGGAGGGCAGCCAGGAGGGTTTTTAGGTCCTTCTAAGATGAGAATAGTTTGAAAGGAGGAGAGAGGACAAGCATTTAGTAGGCACCTCCTATTTGCCAGGCTCCATGCTAAGTACTTGATAAATGTTATCTCATTTGAGTCTCAAAATAACCCTGAGAAGTAGACACTGTTATTATCCCTACTTTAGAATGAAGGAAACTGAGGCAGACCAAGAGGGGAAGTGATTTGCCCAGTCACACAACGGTCTGAAGCAGATTTTGAACTCATATCTTCTTGCCTCCAAGCTCAGCACTCTATCCACTGCACCATCAACTGGGAGAAAGGAAATGGGAATGTTTAACTTGGAGAAGATTGGCGTGTGTGTGCGTGCATGCGTGTGTAGTCACTCCAGTTTAGGTGACTTGCCTAGGGCCACACAGTGACATACACAGGTCAGATTTGTACTCAGGTTCTCCTTACTCCAGGGCCTGTGCTCTATCCAAACATTCATATTTTTAAAATTTTAAGTTGCAAATTTTTTTCCCTTCTTCGTTCTCCCCCAAACGGTAAGCAATTTGATGTGATATGTATGTACAACCATACAAAACATTTCCATATTATTTGAAGGATTCTTATTTGAAAGAGAGATTAGACTATTTCTGTTTCTAATGAGACAAATTAAGGCTTGAGATCAGAAAAAAATTCCTAATAACTGGGCTTGTCCAGTAGGAGGATGGGCTGCCACCCCTAGAAGTGGTGAGTTTGCTACTAATTGGAGGTCATCAAGCAGAGGCTGTATGGCTTTTTGTTTCCTGGTTGTGAATTGAACTGGATGTCTGCTAATGTCCTGTCCAATGCTGAAATTCTGTGATTTTTTTTCTTTTGTGATCTTATCTATGTGGATACTCTGTCCAAAGTGCTGATTGCAGTATATCTGTGCCTTATTGAGTGTTTCTTGTAGAATTCATAACTTGCTTCAAAGCTCAATGCAAATTCCTTTTCTGCTGCTGGATCTGTTGACTACAAAGCCCTCTTGCATTTACTATATATATGCATATGTACCTGTGTGTATGATATTTACTTAATTGTGCACTTGTTTTCCTCTGATATAATGGAAACTTGTTGAGGTTATGGACTTTTAATGATTGCCTTTGTTTTGCCCAGTGTGGAGCAGAATATTTTGGCATGCAGTATACACTTAAACAAATGTTGATTGATTCTTATCCTCCCATAGAACTCCTCCCATAGAAGAACTCTGATAGAAGATCTGCCTAAGATACTGGCAGGTTTCCTCTATGTCTTTTAACATTTCATGGATACTGTTATAGTACTTGGACAGTTCCTCTTTTTTTTTTCTCTAAGATTGCATGATCTTTTCACCTCTTTCTCTGATCAAGAAAATGTACATATTTAATAGCAACAGTCATTAATATGGCAGGATAAGGTACCAGACACTGAAGTCCTTGCTTGAGCTAAACTGCCAGGTATTCCAACTATACTTCAGAGAGCACAACTCTGAGGGGCTGGTCACATTGTTCGAATGCAAAATATATGCTTGCCCAAAAAACTATTTTATGGAGAACTCTCATGGGGCAGGTGATCACATGGTGGCCAGAAGAAACGATACAAGGACACTATCAAAGTATCTCTCAAGAACTTTGGATTTGACTGTGCACCATGAGAGACACTGGCACAGGACTGCTCAGCATGATGTGCTCACATCAGAAAGGGTGCTGTGCTCTTTGAGGAAAGCATAATTGAGACAGCACAAAGTAAATGCAGGATGCACAAATTTGGGATATCCATCTATGCCCAACCGCAAGCATTCCGAAGCTTATATTGGTCTTATCAGCCACAGTTGTACACACTGAAATTTCACTTTGTCATGGTGATGTCATTTTGGTTCTCTTCGAAGATGGAGGAAAACAACTAACCAACCATTAATATAGTGCTTTATGGTTTGCCTAGTACTTTACATATTATTTTAAAATAACCTTGTGAAGTAAATATTATGGGTGTTAACATTTTATACTTGATCATGCAACTATTATGTAGTAGGGGTGAGATTTAAACCCAGATTCCTTCTCAGTCCAAGCTCAGTTCTTTCTACATTTTACTATGCCATCCATCTTCATGATTTTTAAAACAATTTTCTGGTTCTCTTGGCTTTTAGTGCTTCCTTTAAACTATACTGTGTGTGTATACATGTATAGGTATATATGAGTTTTTGAACATGTATTCCCCTCCACTAATATTTACTTTTGAAGGTAGGAACTGTTTTGTTTTTGTCTTTATATTCCTAACAAAGTACTTATCTATTGATGAACTAAATCAATAGGCTGTGAACTTTTAGAAAGGAAAGCAGTAATCACAGAGAACCAGTGGGGCATTATCAACAACAGGACATGCTGTAGTCATAGTATACTTAGATTTCAGTATTGTATTTGACAGTATCTGTCGTTCTATCCATGTGGATAGGATGAAGAAATGGATGTACTTTTAAATATACATTTAGGTGAATTTGGAAGTGGTTGAATTATCACAGTCGAAAAGTTACTTTTAAGCACATTACATACATTAAAATAGTATACAAATGTCAGTTGTGGTGGTTTGATTCAATTTTAAAATAGGGAGAGGTTTGTACTGTTGAACGTTTTGTCGGTGATTTTTGTTACATCTCAATTTATGTAAAATGTATTTTTGAAGTGTCTAATCAAATTTTTTAAAAAAATTGGCTTTTATGCCAAGTTAAAAATGTTTATGTATCATTGTTTATTATATTGCCTAAATTTTTTCCTTTCCTTCCAGAGACTTGTTCCATATAACAAAGAATATTTTTAATAAAAAATAGAGGAAGAAAAGAAAAACCAGAAAAAAACAATCCATTTAACAAAAAAATCAGAAAATATATGCAATGTTCCATCCCTGTGGATCTCTCAGCTCTATAAAGGAGTGGGTTAAGGTGTTAGGTCTTGCCTTTTCTTTGTGGCCATGCTTATTCTTTGTAATTCTGTAATGTTTACTTTTGATTGTTTTGTGATGGTTCTTTCCTTTTACATTGTTGTAGTCATTGTATATATATTGTTTTCTTGACTCTGCTTACCTCACTCTGCATCCATTCATGTAAATCTTTTTGTATTTCTTTGTATTCTCTTATCTCTTATCTTTTCTTTGGGGTCATGCTTATTCTTTGTAATTCTGTAGTATTTACTTCCAATTTGTGATGGTTCTTTTCATTTGCATTGTTGTAGTCATTGTATATATTGTTTTCTTGGTTATGCTTACCTCATTTTGTATCCAGTCATGTAAATCTTTCTGTGTTTCTTTGTATTCACCACCAATTTTGTTACTTCTTATAACACAGTAATATTCCATTACGTCCATGTACCACAATTTAGGTAGCCATTCAAACATTTTGGCAACTACTTTGCTTCCAGTTCTTTGCTATCACAAAAATGTTATGTATGGAAATATTTTGGTGTATGTGGGGACTTTCTTCTTAATGACCTCTTTGGGGTAATTCTTACCAGACTTTTGGAGAAAGTGTGCATACCAGTTTTTTTTTTTAAATTCTGCCAGCAACCTTTTACAGAGAAAGTATCCATTTCTTGGCTTCTCTCATAGGAATCTAAGTTTTTATATATCTGATTTGCTTAAAGTGTAGAAACTGAAATTATTTTCTTTCTGAGCATGGTCTCTGTAATATAGATTTTAGGTGTAGTTTTTTATTATGACAACTTAAGATCATCTAAACTTGAGGAATTATTAGTGCTAGTCTGCTTATAGGGAGTCTCAGTGTAGATGAAATTAAACAGATATGATTCCTTCTCTGAAGGTGGCAATCAAACACACTCTACTGACATGAAATTTATGATGCAGATATGATCTTTGTGTCAGGAGCTTGGGGCACTGTAGGAAAAAGGAAAAGATGGAAGAAGGTTACTGCTTCCAGGAGTGTTAGCTCCTATCTCCTACTATTGTAGGAGTGGTGTCAAGAAAGAGTAAGAGATTGTAGTTTAGCTAGGGGAAGGGAGTGTGTTTAGTATCATTAGGAAATACCCAGGATACTGGTGTATGTGTTTTGGAGACTGGTCTAGATGCTGTGAGCTCGCAGTATGGAAAGGGAGGCAATATTTGTGGCAAATGTTTCTTGGGTGTGTGGTATGATAGTAGAGATTGAAAGGTATCAGTCAGTGGTTATAGTATGTCGAGAGAACAATCGATTGCACTGTTTTGATCCCGAGGTTCTGTTTTAGGTATAACCTGATGGGTAAAAATGTGAGCACTGTTAAATTTTATGACCAATTTGAACGGTAAAAATTAATGATTGAGTGCATAGCCAAGGAATCTTTGGTTCCATGGAGCTCTTTCTCTATAGAAACATGTTATAGACATGGAAATTTGACTTCTTGTTTTATTATTAGTAATGCCCTACTCTTCTCTCCTTCACCCCCATGTATCATGAATACTCCAGAAGCGACCAGAATAGAAAAAAAAACACTTGAAAAATTATAAGATCAGATTTTATCTTTTATAATTTATTTGAACCATAAGCTTCTGAATGCACTTTAGGTTCCCATTTTGGAAAGAGGTCCCAGGGAATACCTGGTGCCTTATACACAAAATTTTTCACAATTATAATTTTTTATTATTATTAGTTCATATAGCATAAATATGAATAACAACATTTGTTTTCACTTGGATGCCTTTATATATAATTGTTTTATTGCTGAAACACACGACCTCTCACCAGACCCGCTATTTCCTTGTTGATAAACAGAATTATAATTGATTTCCAGCTTTGGCCCTTGTCAGTGGCTGTTAGAGTCCTCCCCTCAGGAATCTGCTTTCCTTATGTCTTCTGCTATTCTTCTCTCAGTCAATACAAAAAAGCTACAGTTCTCTGTTATAGCCATGCTAGGAGCTAATTTGGGATGGAGCTGCCACTACTCCATTAGTGAACTTGAATATCTTACCCCTTCTTAAAGCCTGGGTTTGGAGCCTCCCTACATTCTTACAAACTTAGGATATACTGCTATTCTCTTTTGAGTCTTTGCAATAAGACTTCAATTCTCTGTTATTACTGAGTATCCAGACATGTGGAGATCTCCATTAATACCAATGATTTAATAGCTACTTCTTTCTTGTTTGTCACCAGTTTTTGGAGAGTGAGAATTTAATCTCTTTTTCTTCAAATTGCTCCCTCCTTCCATTGCCCTCCCTTCCATCATCCCCCCCCCACCCTGTTTATCTCCTTCTCCCCCAATTTCCTGTATTGTAAGATAGGTTTTCATACCAAAATGATTGTGGATTTTATTCCTTCCTT
>JAQQSK010014574.1:0-11074 GCA_028658325.1 Potorous gilbertii | reverse complement strand
TTTTTTAAAAAAAGAGGGAAATAAGCATGTATTAAGTACCTATTATGTAGCAGGAACCATGCTAAGCACTTTGCAAATATTCTCTCATTTGATCCTCTAAACAACCCTGGATGGTAGATGCTACTATTTCTCCCAATATAGATGAGAAAACTGAGACAGGCAGAGGTGAGATGATTTGACCAGGGTCACTTAAGTACTAAGTATCTGAGGGTAGATTTGAACTCAGGTCTTTCTGCTTCCAGGCTCTATCTTAGCTGCCTTTGATGAGGCAGCAAGGATCAGTGTAGGTTATTTCTGGAAGGCACACACAGCACAATCCTCTGTGCCCCAACCCCAAATTTATTTTTATTTACGCTCTAAAAGTACCTCTAAACTAATGGATTTTGGGGAGCAAAACCAAACCAAACCAACAAACAACCCCTCTTCTGATCTAGAGATCATTTAGTCACTCAACTACCCTACCCTCCATTGTACAGATGGGGAAAGTAAACCCATGTTCTTTGACTCCATTATACCGTGTTGCCTTATTTTAAGGGTCTTTCCTTCACAAGTAGGGATCACCACTCCATGTCGATGGTTGTTTTCATGAGTTGCTATTGCAAACACTATAGCCATAGGTGGAAAATCCATCAATTTGTGGATAAACTTCTGATAATGAGTTTTGTCTCCTCTATTAAAATATAAGCTTCTTGAGAGAAGAGACCATGTAATTTTTTTTCTTTGTCCCCTTAGTGCTTAACATGGTTCCTGGCACATAATAAGTGCCTAATAAATATTTTATTGACTAGTTGACTTAACTGGGCTGGTCTTTGAATGACAGATCCAGAGACTCTCACCAGACCTTTCCTCCATACATTTCACTTTAATAGAACCTATGGTGCTGAAAATTTACAGCCACTCTAAAATGATCAACTTATAAACTGCTGGCATGGACTTTGAGAACCCAGAATCTCTTCAACATTCTGATGAGGCATCAGATTAGGCCTTTGACAGAGGCCTTAGATTGAAATTTGCAAGCTAAAACTTTGAGTGGATAGTTAATAGCAGCAGGCAGCATTGCCTCCAAGTTCTCTGGGCACGAAAATCGAACAGATTGAATCTTCTCTGGCATGAATAATGAAAGGCAAGAATAGTAGATGATCCAATAAGAAATACCTTTTGTTGAAAAATAGAACCTTTATTAAAATGGCAGTATATTTGTTAATAATGCCTAATTACTCCCTTATTGTAGCAATTTGCCATAATATAGTTTATAGCAAGATTAAAAAAGCAGAGTAAATGTACGTTTCCTCCTCCTCTACAAATTGGCAAAGATGGCTTTTTTTTAAAGTCAGCTTTGTGAAGGGCTATGGGAAGACAGAAACCTGGATTCACTGCTGATGGAGCTATGAAGCAGGCCAGTCTTCCAGAATACCATCTGGAATTTTGTTAGAAAAATGACTTGAACTGCTCTTGGCCTGTGACCCAGCTGTTTCCCTCAACTGAAACAGTTATTGGTTACAATTAACTGAACTCCCCAACTTTCTTTCTTGTTCATTCTCTTTTTCGTCTTCAAGAAAACCTTTCACTTGTGGCCTAAGAGTTGCCTGCCCACCATTTCTCTAGACTTCTTCACTTCCATCAGAACTTGTATTGGTTTAGTTTTAAAGAGAACCATTAAATGCCCACTTAACTTGGCGTTTTGCTTTGGCAACTCCCTCCTCTCCTGTTGTCCCCATACGCCCCCTTTTTACACAGGGCAAACATCATTCTTTTTCCCATGCAGACTGGCAATGCCAAACCCTCCTGTGGCTGGCTGAATGGCTAAGCAGGGAGGGAGAGAACTCAACCATTAAGGCATGTAAACAGATGAACTTGGAACTTGCTCCAAAGTAATTGAAGTCAATTCAGCAAGCATTGCCAGTCAATTAACACATCATTCATTAAGCACCCACTGTGAGTCAGGTACTATAGTAGGCATTGGGGATACAAAGGGAGGGAAAAAAGCCCTACTCTTGAGAAACTTATTTTCTATCAATCAGTATTATATTAGTATGTATGTAAACACATGCAAACTGAAGGAAATAGAAATAAAAGGTAGCTAAATATGAAGTATGTGAGGTAGTGTGGGATGGTGGGTAGAGTGCCAGCTTTGAAACAAGAAAGCTCTAAGTTCAAGTTCTGCCTCCAATGCATACTGACTGTGTGACCCTGGTCAAGTGACTAGGGTTCCTCATTGCTCAGGTAACTCTGTAAGACCATGAGTTGCAGAGAATGTGCTAATTTGTCTTAATAAAGGGAGTTTCCTCACATTGCAACTTCCTATATTGATGAAACCACATGTCTAGTCTCTATCTTTATCCCTAAATTGTGGGTAGTTAGTAAGGGAAGCCAACAGCAATTGAAATGAAGAAAGTTGCCATCCTTAATCTGTGTCTTGAGACTTTGTGAGGTCTAGGGGAGAAGGAAGGGCATTCTAGCCATGGGGCGGCGGGGGTGGGAGGGGGCTACCAGGGCAAAAATATAGAGATGGAAGATAGAGTGCCATGTGTGGAACAGAAAGAAAGTCGGTTTGACTAGAACAAAAAATATAGGAGTTGGAGTGATATTTAATGAAACTATAGGACAGATTGGAGTAAAGTTGTAAAGGGCTTTAAGTGTCAACTAGGAGTTTATATTTTTATCCAAGAGGTGATGGGGAGCTACTGAAGTTTATTGAGTAGGAGAGCATAGATTTAGAATTAGAAAAGACCTTAGAGGAAACTGAGGTTAAAAGATTTGAAATAACTTAAAGGATTTTGAGCTCATGTCTTCTTGACTGAAAAAAATCAAATTCATCATTGCTTGAGACTCTAGACATTTTGTTTCTCCAATTGAATTTTATTGGTTTTCTTAGCTCTATAAAGTATCCCCTTTGTGATGGTGGTTGTTATTTGTTCTGCATGCTCCATTCTCGAAGGGCACCAATGACATCAGGAGGATGATGTCTTAATTTGCAAGTGGGTTTGATTTAAGTGAGGCAGGGCTGTGCAAAGTCACCAGCCTCACTTTGTCCTCCACAGTCATCACAGTCCAGTGGCAAAATAAAAGTCTAGATGATTGATGATGGTCATCCCCTTGGTAATTTGATTGATATAACATTAAATCTGTCAATTAATTTAAGTAATATTAGAATTTGTGTTGTGTTGACATGTCCTAACCATCAACACTGAATGTCTCTCCAATTATTGAAATTTTCTTTTATTTCTGTAAAGAGTATTTAGTAGTTGTATTTATATGAGACCTATGTATGTCTTGGTAGGGACAGTTAAGTGGCACAGTGGATAGAGTGCCAAGCTTGGATCAGAAAGACTCATCTTCCCGCATTCAAATCCAGCCTCAGACACTCTTCCTAGCCATGTGACCCTGGGAAAATTCACTTAAGCCTGTTTGCCTCAGTTTCCACATCTATAAAATGAACTAGAGAAGGACATGGCAAACCACTCCAGTATCTTTGCCAAGAAAAACCCAAATGGGGTCACAGAGAATAGGACACAGCTAAAAAAAAATAACTGAATGACAACAATGGTTATTCTGAATCAAATTTCTTTTATTTCCTCCTGGCTTTGTTAGTACTTCATAGAAATACTGATGAATTTTCATGGGCAATTTCAATTGCATGTATTAAAACTGTGATTCATTGCAATCAATTCCTTCCCTTATTCCCTGGTGTTCATTGAGTCATCACGTCATCTCCAAATATGATAATTTACAGTGTTTATCCCTGTAATTTCATTTTTTTAACTTAGTGCTATTGTAAGAATCTCTAAAACTATGTCAGCTAATAGTGAGGAGGCAACTTTTATCAATGTTAAATTTACATGTTATCAGATTATTTATTAACCTTTAATTAAAGAGAAATAAAATTAATTTTTTTCGGGTTTTAAGATCTGCCTTAGAGTAACATTTTTCTTGCCCCTCTACAGCTAAACATTTTAGGCACTTGTAAACAGAAGTGCTAAAAATCCACATTAAAAAAGTACATAAAGAAATTGTATTTTGGTTATATGTATATAAACCAATTTCTGTATATGCATATTTAAAATTGAGCAGGTTATCCCTCAGGAATGTAAATATCCACATAAACACACATTTCTGGTGACAGAATGTAGCTGGAATAAGAAAAATATGATTATTTGGTGATAGGAGTGAATTATTAGACCCTTCTTCTGTGCAAATCATGATGCCAAGTGCTGAGGATTCAAACAGAAAAGTCAGAGTCCCTACTCTCAAGGAGCTCATATTCTAATGAGGTGACAACACCTACAGAAAGTTGCAGCTGCCCCTCAGATGGAAAAAGTTCCATGGTCCTTGGGGTAACAGTGGCAAAGCCAATATTAATAATGCCTCAACTTTAATGTCATTCCATTTAAAGCATCACGTCCATCTCTGATGGTGAACCATTTCATAGTGGTAAAGACCTTGGTGGCAAGAACTTACTTTTCTGGGTCTTCATTAGCTGAACATGCAGGTCCTGTGGGAGCTGCTGCCTGGCTATACTAGTGCAGGGGTTCCATTCCAGGATAATGACTGAGGTTATAGGGATGGAAACATTCTTTGGGAAGCTCTTCCCAAGGCTCTTGAGTTCAAGGTCATAGGCTGTCTCAATTAGGGTATGAGGGGAGCTGGTGATCATTAAAATAACATGATTAAATTGGGGTTAATTAGATACTATTGCACTCCCTGTGGACTCACTCAATCTTTTGCTGACATTGGCAGGTTGGGTCCCCATTAGGTGGTTGACTACGATTGCCATTAGGAACTGAGTTATGGAGAACCCTGAGAGATTGAGACGTGTAATAGTATGGTTCATAAGCCCCCCTGTATCCTCCCCATTCAGTAGCCATTAAATAGACAGAGTTGAATAACTTTTAATCTATCTTCTCTGTGACCACTTTGATAGGTATAAGGCAGTATCACAATCTCTTGTCCTGGAAAAAGGTCACTCCCCATCATTTCAGTTCAGGAAGAATTAAGTTGTTTTGTTTAGAAGCAGGAAGATTGCATAGTGGACTTGCTCAAATTCTGCCCAATCTTGTGGTTCTATAATTCTCTAAATAGCCAAGAGGTTTTTAGATACTTATCAGAAAACTCATCATCTGAAATCAACTAGGGCTTCATTCAGTTGGTATTTTGACAAAAGGAACTTTGCAAGAAAAAAGCTGAAGTATAAAATTATTTATAAAAGTATCTAAATGTGATCTATGATGGGTACAAAAGGGTAAAGGATTTTTCAAAGAATCATTTAAAAATGTTACTGTACATTAATTTATTACTTTTTCCAAAATCTATTCTGGAAATGGAGGTATTTATGAAGCTATTTTGGAACTTAATTACAATGAATTCTCATTAAAACATTCTCGTTTTTTCTTTCATCAAAAATTCAACTGAATACATACCCCTACACACAATATTTTTCATTATTACAGTATCTAAATATTCCATGAAAGCCTTAAGAGAGACTTCGGCACATGGGGATAACTTAACTGTGCTGTGAAAGATAATTTTAGGTCATTTATTCCTACAAAATTTACAAATTAAGTCTGGTTCTTTCCTCGAATAAGAATAGTTGCTTATTTTTCAGAGATGGATCAACTCTTTCAGTCCAATGGTTCATGGTGAAGTGGAAAGAATAGCGAACTTGAAAGCAAAAAGACTTGAGTCGAATTTCAGCTCCACCATTCTTACAAATAGTTATGTGATGTTGGGTAAGCCACTTTAGCCCCAGTAAAATAGGAATCATTTCATATATTCTGCTCATTTTATACAATCCTTGTGAAGAAAATATTTTGTAAACTCTATGTTCCTTATAATAGCCCGGAGAGGTAGGTAAATGGTATTATTATTCCAGTTTTAAAAATGAGGAAATTCAAACTTAAAAAAGTGAAGAGACTTGTCCCAGGTCAGGAGGCTAGAAGGTGGTAGAACCCTTGTCTCCTGACTCCCCAATCTGTGTTCTTTCCAACATACTTATGCTTCCTCTTTATGAGGCGTATTTAGGATCAAAGGCGAGGCAAGAGTAAAACAAGTTTCAGGTACTATCACCTACAAATTTGGAACCAGTGAGGCTCCTGGAATAGGTATGGCACCTATTACAGTGAAAATAATTGGTGTGTGGAAAGAAATAGGAGAGGCTTTCATCTCGGACTCCACATTCTCTAAGGGTGATACAGTATATAATTAAGGCCATGGTTTCCTTAAATATTTCCCTCAGTTTCCTGTAATATTAGAACTGTGACTGGCCATTTTGATACCTGTTATAACTGCTTGAGGAAGCTTGATGGCGCTGTAGTGGATAGAGCACCAGGTCTGAAGTCAGGAAGACTTAACTTCCTGAGTTCAAATCCCACCCCCAACATTTACTAGCTATGTGACCCTGTTTGCCTCAGTTTCTCATCTGTAAAATGAACTGGAGAAGGCAAGGGCAAACCATTCCAGTATGTTTGCCAAGAAAACCCAAAATGAGGTCATGCAAAGTCAGATATGACTGAAACAACTGAACAACGGCAAAAACAATTGCTTGGGTTCATAGACCAAGAGCCTATTGCTGGAGAGACTGCTGTGAGAAGAGAGGGAGAGGGGGAAGGGCAAGACTGGGTCTGGGAAGTGTTTATTTTGGGGTCTATATGTGAGAAGGTGGGAAGGATCCTGCCATCTGATAGCTTCCAATTTTAAATAAATATTCTTGCTAATTAGTTGCCAAACTTGCTTATTTTTACTTGTTGAAGCAGTATATATGTTTTTGAAATTTCTGTGCTTGGGCCAAGAGCCCTGTTGCCCCACACAGATGAAAGTCGAATGCAGCTCTCCCAGGTCTGATGTCATTACAGCGTGGCCAATCGTTGATTTGGTGCATTTGAGGGACTGACGTACAACAGTTTGGACAGCAGCAATTGATAGTGACCCAGAAAAACCATAGCAATTTGCACGCTTCTAATTTTTAGGTTGTTTTGTACAAAAACTGGGGTGGCATCTATCTATAAAATGAAAAACTGGAAGCCCCATTCCAAGTGAGATGATTGTCTCAGTTATCTTCTATAGTCAAGCTGTAGATGAGTGCTCTTTCTCCTTGATCAGAACAGTCTTTATCCTCATGATATGAAGAATCCCATCCAAATGTCTACATGGGGGGGCCTTCTTTCCCACCCTTAATTTACACGTTGGTCTTCATCATTGATCTCCTTTGTTAACTGGACATTTTCCCTTGTTTTGCAATGTTGTGGTAGCAAAGAAATTTCCAGCTCTTGAAAAGTCAGTCAAAATTCTCTTCTCATCTATTCACAGTACATTTACTGGGGAAGGGGAGGGGAGTATCCATATTTTTCACGCTTGAAAATTGCTTACAGAGAAACACTTGGGGATTCTGTCCATGGCATCTGTAACTCACTTCATTCCTTGCCTTTAGTGTTGTTTGAGTGGCACAGATGATTACTTGAGCAGCCTTTCCTCAGGAAGTGACTGGCCCATAAAAAAAAGTAGCTAATAGCAAAAATTAACTCGATGCTTTAACTTCTTAATCCCCAAAGCATAATGATAAGTAATAGCAATAAACCTCCTCCAAAATTAGGGACATATGAGGTCTATGGCCACATTGTGACTCTACTTCTCAATTTTAAGCTTGAAATTAGAGTGGCAGCAAGGATAGTAGTGTCATAAGACTTAGAACATGATATCTAGGCCAGTGTCCTAATTTTATATAAGAGAAAACTATGTGGCAGAGTCAGGATTTGAACTCAGTTCTTCTGATGCTCATTATCTTGCGGAACCATAGCTTCCAGTGCTGGCACTGCTGCTAAATAGATGTACCTCACTTTCTTAACTGAAAAATGAGGGTATCAAAGTTATGTTACAGAAGTGAGAGTGCTGGATTTGTGATTATTAACCTTGGTTCAAATTTCCATGTTATTTACTCATTGTCACTTTATTGCAATCACTTTTCTTCTCTGAGACTCAGTTTCTTCATCTGTAAAATGAAGGGGTTATCCTAGATTATTCCTATGACCCAGTCTTTCTCTAAAATTTTCTCTTAATGTCCAATTTTGGATTACCAGTTGTCTTTTGGACTTCTTAAACTGTATGACCTATAAAGGACATCTCAAATTCAGAATGTCCAAAACAGAACTAATTCTTTAATTATCTTTTCCCCCAAAGCAGCCTCTGGTCTGAACGGCACTCCCTGTGTAGAGGTACCAACCACCACCTTAGGTTCCCTGGCTCCCAACCTAAGTATCATCATTGACTCCTCAATAGAATGTAGACCTTTGGAAGGCCATAATGTTGAAACCTGATCAGAGGTGAGAGAAGGGGGAGGAAGAAGGGAGTGGAAGCTTTCTTGGGCATATTCCCTCATCTTCACCCCCAGATACTGAACTGACTTGAGTTACATGTGGTTCCACAAACCATGACTGTCTCCAGGTAATCACAAACTGTTTCCAGATTGATGTTATCTGCTTTGATCCAGGAACCAAAACACTTTACTCTTCCCAAATTGGTTAAGGGCTTCTTTACCTCTTTGATTGATGAGTGATTCAGTCAGAAGTATGAGCTTCTATGTTCAATCCCACTGGGGTAGTCTCCCACTCTTATTTACTATTGAATTTTTCCACCATTTTTTCTTGAACAAGCATTATTTCCCCAATGTTTTGTAATGTTGGATTTATTAGCACGAGTTCTGCTTCTGTGTTTGCTGTTTTGATGATTGATCTGGCTTTTCTTATTTTTCAGTCTCATACCAGATGGTTTAGACAATTACACTTTATTGTATATTGTGAAATCTGGCAGGAGGCACTCACCTTTATCAATATTTTGCTTTCCTCTCTTAGTTCTCTTTGATGGATTTGTAAAAATACAAGTAAAACCCGTAAGTAAAAAAAACCAAGTAATTTAAAAAAAAAATCTGGTTTTATACAGTGTTGTTGCTGAGTTGTTTCAGTCATGTCTGACTCTTCGTGACCCATTTTGGATACTCTTGGCAGAGATACTGGAGTGATTTGCTATTTCCTTCCCTAGCTCATTTTATAAATGAGGAAACTGAGACAAATGGTGAAATGACTTGCCCAGGGTCACACAGTCAGTAAGTATCTGAGGCCATATTTGACCTCAGGAAGAGGGGTCTTCTGATTCTGCTTTTAGTGATATTTTTTGGACCTATTAAGGAGTTGCTGATTCTAGAGCTAGAAGAGGCCTGAGTGACCATCAAGTCCAACTCCTTCATTTCTCAGATGAGGATACTGAGGCCAAGAAGTTAAGTGACTTACCCAGGGTCACATAGATTGTAGCTGAGCTAGGTTTGAATCCAGGACTTCTCCAGAATTCTATCCAAATCTTACCACATCAAGTGAAACTGCTGTCTCCAAATTTACTGATGATTTCTTAATGAGGAAATCTAACAGAATGGCTCCTTCTCATTCCTCATCTCACCTCGCCTTTATGCATTATTGATGACCATCTTCTGCTGCACTCACTCTCCTTTCTGGGTTTTTGTGAAATGCTCTATCCTGCTTCTCCTGCTATCTGTCTCCTGCTATACTCCTCAGTCTCCTCTTTCAAAATAAAACTTTTTTATTATAAAATCATCAGATACTAGCAAACATGAGTATTTCCAGACCCAAAGAACAGAAATCGTGAACCTATTACAACTTTTAAAAGTATATGTTGTTTAACTCACTTCTACTAACCCCACCCTGCTAGTGTGTATGTATGTGTCCTTCTATGCTTTTTTTTTGCCCTCTTCTGTTTTGAAAAAATGTTTCCTTGATGGTCTTCTCTTTTTTTGTGTCACTTTCTCTATTTTCTGCACTCTTGCCCTCCCTTTCTCAACAAATAAGAATAGCCAGATGAAAGAATTCACAAGGGTGATATTGGACAGTGTCTCATTCTGCAGTCTAGTCCAACATCGTTATCTTAATGAGTGGTTAACATGCTTCATCATAACTGGTCACTGCATTCATCGTTTTTCTGATGTCTCCTCATGGTATGGAAGTGACCCTGGGGTTCTAGAAGATTACTGATCTGCATGCAGATCCTTCTTGTGTCTTCTTACAATGAAAAACATACTGGACTTCCCATCAGAAGATCTGGGTTTAAATCCTGGTGCTTCCACTCTCTCTCCGGGACCAAGCTTGCTCACCTCAACTAGACTAGATGGCTTCTGAGGTCTCTTCCAGCTCGAAATCTATGAGCTGATTGCAACTTACAACTTTTCAAAATATTAAAATAGGGAGTATTGTCACTTAAAGACAAGAATCTTTAAGACAAGGTCATCTACCAGCAAGAGAATCTGGCTAATGGGGTTCATAATTTTGAAAAGTTGTAAGTTTGTTAGTGGATTCTTCCTCAATTGCAGACCACATTTTAGTAGATGGTCCCCATGAGCTTCTGTGATTGGAAAATTCACCATCCAGGAGCCGTCTGGGTTAGGAGCCTTGCCACACTTAGCTTCCTACCCTGGGGGATCCACTTAGCTCTGGAACTAAGGCTGAGATGAACCACTGATGAGTAGGTGCAAACTCTTGTAACCCATTGTTAGCCAGCCCAGACTTCTTGTCATCTGTGTGCACACCTCTTCCAATTCCCTTTCCAGCTTCTGTTCTAGGAAGTCATCAGAACTGATATTACTTTTATTTATTTGATTTTTCTCCAATCTCCCTAAATGTCTATATTACAACAGTGACAGCAAATGCTACATTTTCTGTGATTTTAACATCTCACCTTAATTGCATTTTCTTTTTTTCAGCATACATTCTAATACTAGTATTGATTATGAAAAGTGTGTGAAAGTGACAGTTGATTCCCCTATGGTTTCATTCACTATCCCTGTGATTCCCCAGTCCAAAACTTTCTCTTCCTGGACACCTTTTTAAGTATCTACTTACCTAAGTCCTCTCCCCTGCTCATTTTAGTGTAAGTTCCTTGAGGAACAAGACCAAGGACTTTGTCACTTTTGCATTTGGCTCCTCAGGGACTGGGAGTATAACACAGTGTCTTGCACATGGTAAGCTCCTGGTAAATACTTTTTCATGCATTTATTCATTTATGCACTAATCCAGCTTAACTT
>JAQQSK010014573.1:0-11074 GCA_028658325.1 Potorous gilbertii | reverse complement strand
GATGTCCATTATCACCACTATTATTCAATATGGTACTAGAAATGTTAGCTGTAGCAATTAGACAAGATAAAGAAATTGAAGGAATAAGAATAGGCAAAGGAGAAACTAAAGTATTACTCTTTGCAGATGATATGATGATATACTTAGAGAATCCCAGAGATTCAAGTAAAAAAACTACTTGAAATAATAAACAACTTTGGCAAAGTTGCAGGTTACAAAATAAACCCCCACAAATTTTCTGCATTCCTATATATTAGCAACAAATTCCAACAGCAAGAGATAGAAAGAGAAATCCCATCTAAAGCTAGAGTAGACACTATAAAATACTTAGGAGTTTACCTGGCAAAACAAACCTGGGGATTATATGAACACAATTACAAGACACTTTTTGTACAAATAAAGTCAGATTTAAGTAAGTGGAAAAACATCAGCTGTTCGTGGGTAGGCTGAGCTAATATAATAAAAATGACAATTCTACCTAAATTAATTTACTTATTTAGTGCCATACCAATTAAACTATCAGATAACTATTTTCTAGAGCTGGATAAAATAATATCAAAATTCATTTGGAAAAACAAAAGATCCAGAATATCAAAGAAAGGCTTGGGAAGGTGGCCTAGCACTACCAGACCCCAAATTGTATTATAAAGCAGCAAATATCAAAACTACTTGGTATTGGATAAGAAACAGAGGGATAGACAAATGGAATAGACTTGGCACCCAAGACACAATAGGCAAGGAATATAACAACCTCCTATTTGATAAACCCAAAGACCCCAGCTTCTAGGATATGAACTCACTGTTCGACAAAATTGCTGGGAAAACTGGTCAACTGTGTGGTGGTGATTAGGCATAGACCCATGCCTGACACCATTCACAAGAATAAAGTCCCGATGGGTACATGATTTAAATATAAAGAGTGATACCATGAGTAAACTGGAGAAGCAAGGAATAGTGTATTTATCAGATTTATGGAGAGGGGAAGAATTTTTTTCTAAAGAAACAATAGAAATCATTCTGAAATGCAAGATAGATGATTTTGATTACGTTAAACTGAAAAGTTTTTGCACAACCAGACTCACTGCATCCAAAATTCGGAGGGATGTGGTAAATTGGGAAAAAATTTTTATGGCTAAGTTCAGGGATAAAGGTCTCATTTCTAGACTATATAGAGAACTGACTCAAATATGTAACCATACAAGTCATTCCCCAATTGAAAAATGGTCAAAGGATATGAACAAGTGATTTTCAGGGGAAGAAATTAAAGATATCTATAATCATCTGAAAAAGTGCTCTAAATCACTATTGATTAAAGAGATGCAAATCAAAACAACTCTGAGGTACCACATCACACCTATAGGATTGTCAAACATGTCAGAACAAGAAAATGATAAATGCTGGAGAAGATGTGGGAGAGTTGGAACACTAATTCATTGTTGGCGGAGCTGTGAGATCATCCAACCATTTTGGATAACGGTTTAGAACTATGCCCAAAGGGCTACAAAAATGTGCATACCCTTTGACCCAGCAATATTGCTACTAGGACTGTATCCCCAAGATATTATAAAAATGGGAAAGGGTCCCACATGCACAAAAATATTTATAGCAGCACTCTTTGTGGTAGCCAAGAACTGGAAACCAAGGAGATGTGTAGAGCACTTAAAAATAAAAAATAATAATTAACAAAAAATAAATAAATAATTTTTTTTAAAAACCGTTAAGATAGCAGTTGGAGATGACCTTTAAGATTCTATCTGAAATTCTGCAGTCCAGAATTCTAAAATTTTGTGTTTTTTAATTTTTTTAATTTTTCATTTTTACCACAGTTCATATTACATAAAACAGTTCCAACTTTTGGTCAGGTGACACTTCTTTTGTAAGCATTTACAATATAGAACACAAAAGAATTTTTTAAAAATATTATACAATTGAGACACAAATAATATTTATATATGCTAACTTCACAAGCCGTTTACCTAATTGTCTCCACGTTATTACTAAGAATTTAAGGACCCTAAATAATCTTTGTTGGTCTAAAGTCATAAGCCTAATAGCTTAATTTTAGATTTAACCTCACATGTTTCCCTACCAACAATCTATAATTTAATAGACCTGGTATTAAGCTTACAAACCTTTTGACTGTAGGAAATTGCCATTAAGAGTAGGGACATTGCAGGGAACCAACATCTCCCCAACTTCATGTCAATTACAGCTAGGATTAGATTGTCAACTTGCATTCTCTCAGGTTTAATGTTTGCCAAGTGTCAGTGGTGAAATTGATTCAGGAGAAGGCTACCTCAGCCCGGACAGAAGGCTGCTCTTCCACCCTGCCCATGAGATCACCTTTTTCAGTTCATACCAGTATCACACAGGCTTACTGGCATCATGCACTGCAGTCTCAGACTGCCTTTCTTGCTATCCATACCTGGAGTTAGACTCAGAACAGTCACTTAATAGTCCCAGAACATCTTAAAATAACAAGTTCCAATAACCAGGTTTCAAACATGACTATAATTTCCCCTTAGCTACAGAACACTTTTTGAGGTAAGTCTTAAGTGGCTTACATGCCTTTCTATACATGTTCTATTTCCTGATTAAATAGGAAACAGAAAATCAAATGTGCCAATTACAACCTTAACTTTTCGATCAATGCTACATTTCACCCAAGTTTACCTGCCTGTAGGACAGTTACACTAAAATTCTATTCCTTAAACTAAAGGTGTCTGATTTATTCTTAGTAATTAATTCAGTCAATTGTTTTTAATACTAATTGCTTTTACATCACTTTGAAACATGTCAAATTTTCTTCCCATCACTCCCCTCCCCCTGCTTCCTAATACTTTGCATCCCAATTAGCCCTTCCCTCAATGTACCCTGCCTTCCATGACACTCTACCCTTGCCTCATCCCCATCTTCTCTCTTTTCTTGTGAGGCAAGATAAATTTCTATACAACATTCCCTGTATTTCTTACTTCCTGGTTATATGGAATAAAATTCTCAACATTCATTACTAATACTTTGAATTCCAAGTTATCTCCCTCTCTCCCTCCCTCCCCATCCCCACTGAGAAGGCAAACAATTCAATACAGATTACATATGTGTCATTTTGCAGTATACTTCCATAATAATCATGTGTAACACTAACTATATTGTCCTCAATTCTACTATATCCTCCCTTATTTTTTTATTCCCTTATTTGACCTTGTTCCTTCCCAAAAGTGTTTATTTCTAGCTAAGTTACTCCCCTCTCCCATTTGCCCTCCCTTCTATCGATCACTTCACTCCACTTGTAGCCTCCTCCCCTACTTTCCTGCGGTGTAAGATAGAATTTCATATCAAATTTAGTGAGTATGTTATTTCCTGCTTCAGTCATACATGGAGGGAGTAGCTTCACTTTTCCCCTCTTCCCTTTTCCCTTTTCTCCTCCACTGAACAAGATTTTTCTTATTTCTTTTATGAGTTATAGTCTAACCCATTCCATTTCTCCTTTTCTCCTCCCAGTATTTTCTTCCCTCACCCCTTACATTTTATTTTATATCTTTTTTGTGTGGATACCATTTGTTCTGATTCAACACAGTCTGGACTCTCTGTCCATATGTGTGTGTGTGTGTCTCTCCAATCCCTCCAACTACTCAAATGCCAAGAAAAGGTTCAAAAGTCGCAAATATTTTCTTTCCATGTAGGAATGCAAACAACTCATCTTTAGAAAGTTTTCTTATGATTTCTTGTTTTTGTTCATCTTTCATGCCTCTCCCAAGTCTTGTGTTGGAAAGCTAAACTTTCTACACACTTCTGGTCTTTTCCTCAATATGAATGCTTCCTATGCCTTTATATCATTGAATGACCATCCATTCCCTTGAAGCATTACACTGAGTCCTGCTGAGTAGGTGATTCCCAGCTCCAGTCCCAGTTCCCTCAACCTCTGGAATATCCCATTCCAAGCCCTTGAATCCCCCAATGTTGAAGCCACCAAGTTCTGTGTTATCCTGACTGTACTTTCACAAGACTCCAACTGTTTCTCTCTAGCTGCTCATAGCATCTTCTCCTTGATCTGGGAACTCTGAAACCTGCCCACAACATTGCCAGGAGTTTCTTTCTTTGGGTCTCTTCCAGGAGGTGATCTTTGGACTCCTTCAATATTCACCCTGCCCTCTGGTTCTAGAACATCATGGCAGTTTTCCCTGATAATTTGATGGAAGATAATCTCAAACCTCCTTTCTTGATCATGGCCCCCAGGTAGCCCCATAATTTCTAAATTGTTTCTCCTGGATCCAATTTCCAGGTGAGTTGACTTTGCAATAAGATGTTTCACATTATCCTCCACTTTTTCAAAGTTTTGGTTTTCTGTTTCAACTGCTTAGTTTATCTCACAGTCATTCATTTCCCTGAAATCAATTCTCTCTTTCAACAAATTATTTTGCACAGTGATCTCCTGAACCTTCTCCTCCAAGTGGCCAATTCTTCGCTTCAAAGCCTCCCTCTCCTCATTGGCTTCCTGGACCTCCCTTTTCAATTTAGCTAGCCTCCCCTCAAAGGGGTTATTTTCTCTGCATCCCCTTGGTTCTCCTTTAATAAGTTGCCAACTCTTTTCCAGCTCTTCTACTGCCTGAGCCCAGGTTAAGATCCCTTTAGAGGCCCTGGAGGCAGGGGCCTTGACTTCCTCTAACAGTATGCCTTGGTCTTCCTCATATGGAAGGATGGGAGGATAAACTTTTCATCAAGAAAGCAATTCTCCACAGTTCGACCGCTTTTCTCTTTTGGGGTCATTTTCCCAGACAGTCACTTGACTTCTGAGTTTCCTCTCCACACCTACCTAACTTCCAATTTTGCAAAGGCAGTACTTGGAACTGAGATTCAGATGAGCTGCTCCAATCCCCCAATGGCTTTAGGTGGGGTCATGACGGCTATTCAGTGTGAGATTAAGATCAGCTGCTCAGATGGAGGCATGGTCACCATATAGGGCTCAGTTCCCTCAGGGGCTTTACTATGAGGCCTTCAACTATGGAAGCAAGCTGCTGCTTGCCTTGGGAGCCCTGGTCCACTTCTGCCTCTGCCACTGCCCCTTGAGGCAGCCTGAGTGATGGAGACACCCTGTTCCCTTCTCAAACAGCTGAAAAAACCTTCTCACTGATCTTTAGCACCTGTGGTTTCAGGGATCAGCAGCACTGCTGAAGATTTTGTCCCTGAAGCCTGCTTGGTCCTGCTCCTCCTCATGCAGCATAACCAAGGCTGGGTTGGGCTCTGCTCCATGCCTGGTGCAACAGACACACCACCCCTGTAACCCCCTCCCCCACAGTGGTTCTCCAGGACACTCTGGGCTAGAAATCTCCTCCAATCCTCTGATCCATGGACCCTGCTGTTGCAGAACCTGCCAAGAGTCCTTCTCCACAGGTACTTTAAGGGCTGTGAGGGAAGAGCTAGTTTATGTGCATCTTTCAATTCTACCACCTTTTATTTTGGTTTGTGAAGATGTTGCCTTTTATCCATAAGTGTTCTTATATGTCTTTGAGTCATGGAACTCTACAGTGCTTCAAAGAATTCAATATTAGGATTATTCAGAAATCACTTGAAATGTTCGTGATGGATGAGAGAATGCTGCAACATTTGAAAAGAAAGAACTTTAAAGAAGTTTAGCCAGTATGAACAGGCAAAATTGTGAGCCAAAAAGAGAAAGGATGATACTTAGAGGAGGAATGAGGGATGACAAATGGGAAGACTGAGTACTCCATGGTTATGTCAGAAGAAAAGAAGGATGGACAATTTGGGTGAAATCTAGAGACAAAATTATGGGCATACATGAAAATGAATCTCCAAAGATGGGTTACAAGAGTGAGAAGAGTTCCTCTCTGCCTTATCAAAAGGAGACATTCAGTTGAATATCCTCAATGTATAACATCCAGCCTAGCACAAAATCTGTGCTGAATACATATATTTATTGAATGAATAGAAAATATGACCCTGAGAAGGTCACTTTCACTTTCTGAGCTGCTGTTGTTAATGATACAGTGAACAGAATACTTCTCTAAATTCTGTACTGTGAATGGACTCCGTCTGTAACAAAAGGGGTGGAAATTTGGTACCTAACAGGCCGACCTGTTTTGATGAAAGATAATTTATAAACTTTAAAAAACAAGAGCATTGTCAGTTTTTAATGAAATGCATTTTGTCATTCAGTCAGGAGTATTTATTAACTGCCTATTCTATCCCCAAGCACTGTGCTAGGCACTGTAGTGAAACATATAAATGAAACAATTGCTACTGTCACAGGGTTTATGTGTTTCCTTCATTCCTTAGAAAACTGTTTAACCTCAACCATATCAAAACTAAAACAAAGGAGAGAGGAATTCTTATCTCAGTCTGAATAATCTATATTTTTTAAGTAGAGATGTACCAGGGTCTGGGGAGTCTGGTATCATTACGTGAATGAGGTTTGTAGGAGGAACAGCTTTGAGCTGGAGAAGGGGAAGCTGATCATTTCTTTACACAGACCCAGAGGAGTAAGAATGGACACCCCAACGGTATTTTCCCCAAGGGCCCACAGAGTTGCCTCCTGCAATCCCTTTCACAAATATTCCTTTTCCCTCAGCGTGATTGTATGCATTTCACAGGAAACCTATGGGATTATCAAGCAATTACCTGATGTTGATTTCTAACCAGAATCTGGGGAGCATTGTCTCCCACCTCCTGTTTCCTTCTTTGCCTGATAAAGCAGGAGCCGGAATATCCTTTGGTAGTAAAAAGGAATGAAGAGCTTCTTCCCAAAAAATACCAAGCTCCTTCCACCTCTCCATTCCCTGTGAGCAGTACGGAATTCTGAGAATTTCAGTTCCAGTGTTCCTTCCAGATTTCCATGTATCCTTGCGAGAACCAGTATACTCTGAAGGTGGGAAGATATGAATTTATCCTAGGGAATAACAGGTCAGATGGATATGAACATCCTTACTCAAGAAAAGTGTGTTTGTGTGTTTATGTGGAGTGTGTGTGTGTGTGTGTGTGTTTTTGTCTGTGTGTGTGTATGTGTGAGAGAGAGAGAGACAGACAGACAGACAGACAGGCAGACAGAGACACTGACCTAGAGAAAAAGACAGGCAGTGTGACAGAGATAGAAAGATTCATATTATTCTGCTTCCTCAGATATAACAAAGAATAATTCCAAATAATGTATAGTATTTTACAGTACTTTTAGGTTTTCAAAGTGTTTTATAAACAATATCTCATTTGATCCCCTCAAGAAGGTTGAGAGTTAGGTGATAATTTTACTTTTCAGGTGAGGAAACTTAAACTGAAAAGTTGTAAAGTGACTTGCACAATGTCATGCAGCTGGTAAGTGTCTGAGTTTTAACTCATGCCTTCTACATCCAGCTTCAGGGCTACATCCACGGAGCCATTTAAACTTTCCAATGGAGATTCCCTGTTCAATTGAATCACCATGTTAAAACATAGACTGTTAGAATACAGATCATTAGATATGAAAGACAGAAAATTTTTTGAATCAACCATGAGACATTTATTAAATATTTACTTTGTGCCAAGCACTGTGTTGGTGTTACAAAAAGAAGCAA
Source organism: Potorous gilbertii (assembly GCA_028658325.1). Taxonomy (NCBI): domain Eukaryota; kingdom Metazoa; phylum Chordata; class Mammalia; order Diprotodontia; family Potoroidae; genus Potorous; species Potorous gilbertii. The sequence goes on along the minus strand of JAQQSK010014573.1, from coordinate 3,512 downwards.
AAGTTAGTTCTTTCCCACAAGTAGTTCACAATCTAGTAGGGAAAACAGAACACCAATGAACATATAAAAAATTTTATACAGGAAAAGAAAAATAATGTAACACAATGAAAGCACTAGAGTTAAGTAGAGTTGGAATTTTAGTTGGGATAAGTGCATTCCAAACATAAAGGACAGCCAAAAGAAGTCCTAGAGCTGAGAGCTGCAGTGTCTTGTCTCTGAAGGACACAGGAGATCTGTTTCACTGGGATTAAAGAACGTATGTAACAGGTCAGAAGACTAGAGATGGAAAACAGGGCTAGGTTGTAAAGGGCTTTGATTACTAAACAGAGTACTTTGTGTTTCATCCTGACAGTAATACAAAGCCACTGAAGTTGTGTGTGTGTGTGTGTGTGTGTGTGTGTGTGTGTGTGTGTGTGTGTGTAGAAGTTAAGTGGGCTGGCTGACATTATTAGACCGGAACTTTAGAAAAATCAGTTTGGTGAACAAAGGACAGACAATTTAGTATTTTAGTACAGGTCTCAACATGTCTCTCAACAGTAAATGTAAATATAATGTAAAAGGCTCCTAAATGATTCTGAAACAAAACTTAAGAAAACATTTTCTCTTCAGCAGCAAAACTATCCAGATCTTGCACCAGTCTCTCTGTCCAGGCACATTAAACATGAGCTCCCCTCAGACACTCCCTTCTTCAACCAAACTGACTTACTTGGCTGTTTTCTATACACAGGTCAAAGCCAAGCTCCCACTGCTGAGACTTTGCCTAGGTTATAGCTCACACCAAAAATTCTTTCCTACCTCATTTCTGCTTCCTGACTCTCACTTCTTTGAAATCTCATCTTCAATACAGTTACCTGAAAAATAACTCTCTTAATTCATACACTTGTTCTTGGAATCCCCTCACTCAATTACTTTGCATTTCTGGGTACTTTGTATTGACATAGATGGTATTTGTATAGGTTTTTGTACCTTCTGCATGTAGCACAGTAACTGGCAAATAGCAGTTACTTAATAAATGTTTGTTGAATTAATGAAATTAGGTTTAGAACTTGAAGTGACCTTGAGACTATGCAGGATAGAATCTTAGCAGAGAAAGCATCGTAGAATGATGAAAACATCAGAAATTATAGGAACCTCAAAATATAAACTGTAAAAACTTTAAAAAATGGAATGAAGAGAGAATATTATCTAGTGGACAGACCATGATATTGGCATCAGGAGTCTTGAGTTCTAATCCCATATTGGTCAATTATTTAGCCATTTACCTGTGGGGCAATAACCCCATATTTTGAGTTTGAGTTTCCTTATCTGAATAGATCATGCAAAGAGTACCTTTTTATGATATCAAAGAACAGAAAAAGAAACATCTAAATATGTAAGCTATTTTTAATCTTCACACCAGGATGGAGATTAGAAGGTTAGATAGGGAAGTGATCATAAAGCTACCCATTAAACAGAGAAGAAAACTGAAAGCAAAAAAGATGTGGTTGTGGTCAATATCAGTAAGTGAATTAGTCAAAGGGACAAGTCACAAACCTCAGTTCTTCTTACTCCTAATGCCATCCTCCCCACATAGCATCTCCTGACCTCCTTCATCCATTTTTTGGAGTTTAAATAATGGGTGACCCCAGCTCTCATACTGCAACCTCTCTAGTAGCAAGCCCTAGGATCTCCTCTCCTCCTTGCTCTCTCCCCTTAGCTCAGAAAGTTAATAATACGAAATTCGAAGATCCTCTGATCACATGAACACCTCTTTCAATATAAGTAAATCTATTGAGTGGGAGAAAGGCTAGAATTCATGAAACATTCACTGCAACCTAAGAGCTTCCCCAAAATCAGAGAGATTGAAGGGGGAGATAGACTGTGTTAGGCAAAAGTGAGCACTCCCTCCATTTGCAGTGTTCAGGTAAATGCTGAAGGACCACCTGCCAGGGATGCTATGTAGTTGATTGTCATACTGAGTGGTAATTTGGGCTAAATTAATCCTGACGTTTCTTTAAACCCTGAGGCTACTTCTGAGATGCTGCTAACCTGAGGTTATGTGATTCTATATTTCTTTGACTGTGTCTAAGATTCCTTGACACAAGGATTCTAATATGTTCTAGTACTTAATGAGTGAATTGGATTAAGTAATAAAAAAGAAAGTTTTGATGTTTACAGATGACAAATCCGGGTGAGGGAGCTAGAATGTTGAATGGAAGAGTTAGTTTTCAACAACATCAGAAGAAAGGTTAGAAACATAGGCCAAATCCAATACCTTGCAATTTGATAGAAATAAAAGCAAAATACTCCACTTGATCTCAAAAAATGAGCTGTATCATTTCAAGAAAAAGAAGGGATGGCTAGACAACAAGTTGAGTGATAAAAATATCTAGGAGACTTGGTAGGTTGCAAAGTCAAAGTGAGTGAAAAAGGTGTTATAGTAGCCAAGATAGAAATGGTAACGGGGTTGAGCTACATTAAGAGAAGCAACATCCAGAGCAAGGGAAGAAATTCGCCCTGTTGCTCTCTGCCCTGGTCAGACCATATCTATAGGATTCCCTTCAGCGTTTGACGCCCCATTGAAAATCTGGAGAATGTTCTTAGGAAAGAAACCCCAGTGTGGAACAAGCCTGGTGATCACTTCATTCAAGGATAAACTTAAGGGCCAAAAATTTGAGATGAAAGAGGAAAAACTTTTGCGGGAGTTGACAGATGTCTTCATATAGTTTCAGGACTGTCATGTGGAAAACGAATGGGCTTGTTTTTGCTTGAATTCAAAGTGCAGAATCCAGACAAATGGGTAAAAGTTGTAGTAGGTTGGCATATGGTCCAATGTAATGAAAACTTTCTTAATAATTACAACAGTGTTTAATTGAGATGGGACATTTCTGAATAGAATAGATTCTCCTGCATAGGGTATCTGGTGAAAAATAATAGTACAATTGCTGGGCATGTTCTAGAGGACATAACTTTTAGGTATGAGTTCAACCAGAAGGTCTGTGAGGTCCCTTTATTCCCTTAAATTCTGTGATTCACTGACTCTGTCACATCCCCTTATCTACTTAAGCTTGTTCAAGTAGTTATGACATTGGGGAAAGTTATCTTGGGGAAGAGAAGCGTGCGTGGGACATAATTATTTCCTTCATATGTGTTTAAGACTGTGATGTTCAAGTACTTTATTAGAATTAAAAGATCTAAAATTAAGGAGGCTGGCTGCATAAATAGTCAGTTGGTAGTCCCTGGAGATATTGAGGGTCCAAAAGGATTCTGATTGAAAGTTATAGTGACAAGCTTTTTAATTCAGTTTTCAATTGGGTAGGATGATACTTTAGTTCTCTTTTGATGCTGATTTTATACATACACACAGACGTACATTATGTATTTGTATATATGTATAGGTACATGTTCCATATATCGAAACATCTAAATACAAATGAGTTTATTTAAATAAATGAATATATACATTATTATATATAGAGGAAGTGGATCATGTGAGAATGTGTGCACAAGTCATGTTTGTGTATTTGAAGTGC
>JAQQSK010014572.1:0-11075 GCA_028658325.1 Potorous gilbertii | reverse complement strand
AAGGACAGGAGAAGAGAGAGAAGGGAGGGTCATATACCCTTGAGGGATCTCCTGGATTCTTTTTCTCAGCAAAATATAATACTGTAGTGATGCCTTAATGAGAAGATTTATTTACTGTCCTGAAGCAAAAACCAAGCAAAAAGCCTATCATATTACATCTCTGCAATCACACACTTCAATGTCTCAAGATGGAAAACTTCCATTTGCAATTCAGCCAGTGAAGTTGCTGACAAACACATGACTTGTCTGGCAAAGATTGAATTGGGACACAGGGAAATCAGATAAGCTAAAGCCCTGTCAGGGATTACTATAATTTTAATACATCGTATTACTGTAAAACAAGGCAGAGTTTGTAGTTGGTGAAAATGTCAGTTGCAGAGTAAGGTAAATGAGTTGATTTTATTCTGTTTCTCCCCCAGTGTTCTCTTGTACCAGCCTCATTCTTAGGCATTATCTTGAAATATATATGGAAAAGTCATTTAAATGGGCCCTGTTGTGAAGAAGGAAGATTTAGAAATGACAGTAAGTATTTGAATTTTGATTTCCTGTAGTCATGGTCATGGGAGAATGAGGAGAAAAAAGGGGGCAAGGCAAGAGAAGGAGAAGGAGAGAGGGAGAGGGAGAGGGAGAGACAGAGACAGAGACAGACAGAGAGAGACAGAGAGAGAGAGACAGAGAGAAGGAGAGAGAGAGAGAGAGAGAAAGAGAGAGATGCAGAAAATGGAGTAAATGAAATGTTGGTTAAGAATGAGCTAAGGTAGAATTCAGATCAGCCTTTGAAAATTATTACCTAGGATATCCTGGGTGAATTTGTGTGCCTTAGGCAACTGCCTTGGATTTTTCTACTGAATCACTATGTATTTCAATCTGCATTGGTAGAGGGATATCTCACCCACACAAAACATAACCTTTGAATATATGCACATACTATAAGAGTGCAAATATGCATATATCTACATGCTTGTTATACACTCACATGAATCTGCATATACATGTATGAGTTAGCATGACATAGTAAATAAAAATTTGCTGGTCTCATAATCAAGAAAGCTCTGGTTTAAAGTCCTGCCTCAGAAATTTTCCTGCTTTTAGACTCCTGGCAAGCCACTTATACTCTTGATGCTCTGAGCAACTTTTTAAGATGAAAAGTTACAGAGAAAGTAGTAATATATATCAAGAGAGAATTTTCTCATGTAGGGGCTTCATCTACCATGAAAATTACAGATCCAGTTAATGTGATTATATATTTTGGAGTATATGGGTGTATATAAATAAACATATATTTATTTTTATTTACACATATATATGTACATGTATAAATATGTGTATAAGCATACTTACGATATGTGGAATCTATGTGTATATAAATCGTGTTGATGTCTTGTTTGTTGACTACTATTATCAGTTCAAAAATTAAAGGCATGTATATGATTGAGTTAGCCTCAGCAACCAGAAAACAATTAGCATTACTCTGGAAGGATGCAAGGCCTTGTCACAAGATCTGGTTGGCTGTTCACTTTTACAGATGGCAGTTCTGGAAAAAAAAGGCCTTAGGCAATACAATCATACAAGGAACATATGGGTAGACATTTATGAGATCCTTTGGGAGATATTTTTGTTACCCAGATGGCTGCCAAAATTCCTGATCCCTGAACTCAGTGGAAATTAGATTGGAAGATCTAATCAGATTAGTATGAATGATGTGGTGGGAACTTCCCAAGGTTCCACCTCCCTGGTTCATGGTCCTCTAATGAATGACATGATCATGCTGGGATGTCTTCCTAAGTGTTTAAAATCATTGAAACTGTATCCCTTTCCATCACACATTCCATTCTTTATTAGCAGTTGGTTAATACACATGACTATAAATGAGCATTTGGATGGTGGAGTGATAATTAAATAATATATTTTTTAAATCTTGTCCTATAGAAAAAATGTGTTGATGTTGCCTATCAAGGAGTTCAAAACACAGTACTTCCCTTTGCTGGTGAGAGAAAATGGCATTGCCATGAACTGAAGGTAAGGAATAGAGCAGACTTGAGTTTTACCTCAGTTATTTTCTGTAAATGTGTGGAAAATATAAATGAAATTCTCAGTGCAGAAATATATAATTAGTTTTTCAATTTTAATAAAGAGTACGGTACTGTGAAAACAGAGCCTGATTGGAAGGCAGAGGACCCTGGTTCAAATACCTCAGTTCTGCCACTTGCTACAGGAGTGGCCTTGTAATTAAAGTGAGTGGCCTCCTAATTAGTTAACTTCTCTGGGTTTCTCTTCTTCACTGATAAATGAGGAAGGGTATAGAGTAACCTCTTAGGTCTTTTCCAGTTCAGCCTGAGCTAGAGAGAGAAAAGAAAGAGAGTGAGAGAAGGAGAAAGAGAGAGACAGACAGACAGACAGAGACAGACAGAGAGACAGAGAGAGGGAAGATGGAAAAGAGTAAGGAAGGAAGGGCGATAGGCATAATAGAGTTGAGATAGCCCAGAAGAGCTTTGTGAGATTATGGACTATTGTGCCCTCACTTTACAGATGAGAAAACTAAGGTACAGAGAATTCAAGTGCCTTGTTCAAGGCTGCATAGGTAGTAAGTGACAGAGCTAAAACTGTGAGATCTAATTCTCTTTCTGCAGTCCCACATTGCTTAATTATAATTCCTCAGTGGCTCACTGAATTAAACAGTATCAGTTCTTTTCTAGACTAGTCTTCTATATGGTTGAGTATAGGGATAAGAAAGCATGAAATTAATTTCTCCAAGTATTTTTCAATTTTTCTTTCAATTTTTATTTCAATTGACAAGTATTTACTCTTTCTCCTCCTCACATGAATGAAACCAACAAAGTTGTTTGTATTTCTAATGTTGCTATTATATAAATTGTCATCTTGATTCTTCTCACTTCCTTTTGTATCAGTTTTTATAAACATTTTTAATGTTCATTTAAAATATTTTGTTTTCCCCAATTACATGAAAAAAATTTAACATTTTTTTTACTTTTGAGCTCCCAATTCTCTGCTTCTCTTTCTCATTATAATCATATATACAATCACAACTTGTTCATCCACTTCTCAATTGATACACACACTGTTAATTTTCAATTCTTAGCCACTACAAAAACTGCTGTAAATACCTTTATACAATAAGTTCTTTCCCCTTTTTATTTTAATCTCTTTGGGAAACAGACACAGAAATGATATTACTGGATCAAAAGGTAGGAAGTTTTATAGCCCTTGGTATAGTTCCAAAATATATTTCAGAACGTTTGAATCAGTTCCCAACTCTACCAACAATGCATCAGTGTCCCAATTTTCACATATCTTTTCCAACATTTATTATTTTCCTTTTCTGTAATATGGGCTTGTATTATTAGTGTGGGATTGTACCTCAGAAGTGTTTTAATTTCATTTCTCTAATCAATGATGATTTAGAAGAGTTATTTTATTCTGTGAGCTTTTGTATCTCCATTTCTATTTGACTAGTTCTATTTTATAAGGAGTTGTTTGTTGAATTTTTGTATGTTTTCTTTAGTGAATTTTTGTATGTATTTTCCATGTTTTGTGCTTCTTTGCCTAAGCTGTTGACGGTTTTTTATGATTCTCTCGCATCACTCTCGTTTCTTTTCTCATGTTTCTTCTACTTCACTCATTTCTTTTTTTCTCCACTTAAGAGTAGTTTATTTTTCAACTTGCATGTAAAGATAGTTTTCAACATTCATTTTTATAAGACTTTGAGCTCCAATTTTTTCTCGCATCCTCCCTCCCCCTCTCCCTAAGATGGTAAGCATTCTGATACAGGCTTTACAATGTACAATCATGTTAAACGTATTCCCACATTAGTCATGACTAAATCCCACATGACTAATGTGGGAATATGAAGAAGAATCAGAAAAAAAAGGGAAAAACAAAGAAAAAGAAAAAAATAAGATAGATGAAAATAGTATGCTTCAATCTGCACTCAGACTCCATATTTCTCTCTCTGAATGTGATAACAATTCCATCATGAGTCTTTTGGAATTGTTTTGGATCATTGTATTCCTGAGAAGAGGTAGAAGAGCTATTAGTTAATTATCACACAATGTTGCTATTACTGTGTACTGTATACAGTGTTCTCCTGGTTCTGCATGCTTCACTCAGCATCAGTTCATGTAAGTCTTTTCAGATTTTCTGAATTCCTACCTGCTCACTCTTTCCTATAGCACAAGAGCATTTCATCATAATGCACCCATAAAATGGCTACCATGACTTGTTCAGTCATTAGCCAAATGATGGGCATCCCTTTAATTTCCAGTTCTTTACTACCAGTTTGAAAGAGCTGCTATAAATTTTATTGTGTCCAGACCTTCCTGACTCCATTTGGAGTTCCTTTGGCAAAGATCCTGGAGTGGTTTGCCATTTTCTTCCCCAGTTCATTTTACAGATGAGAAAACTGAGGCAAATAGGGTGAAGTGGCTTACCTAGGGTCACACAGCTAATACATATCTTCCTGATTCCAGGTTTAGCATTCTATTCAGTGAACCACCTAGCTGCTATAAGTACTTTTGTACAAATAAGTCATTTTCTCTTTTCTTTGATCTCTTTGTGGTACAGACCTAGTAGTGTTATCCCTGGATCAAAGGGTAGATGCATCAATTTGTATAGGCCTTGTCACATTTCTATGAGAACTGTCCTTTTTTCAGGTTCCCAAAAGATGGGCACCCCTTAGATTCAAATTTATTTTTGCTAATATAGAAAATAATTGCAATAAATGTTTTATACATATGGGTCATTTTCCATTTTTTTGACTACCTTTGAAATAGTGTTATTCTTGGGTCAATGGATATTCACAAATTGGTGACTTTTGGAGCACAGTTTCAAATTGTTTTCCTGAGCTGCTGAACCATGTTGTGGCTTCACTAACAGTGCATTAATGTTCTTCTTTTCCCACAGTTTCTACAACAAATGTCATTTTCCTTTGTGGCATGTTTTCTAAAGAAAAAATATTTAGAAAACAGTAATTAGACATCATGATATTCAAATTCATGTTGAGCTATATAAGCCCCATAGGGCAATAAATCTAGAGCTGAAGGGGTCTCAAGAAGCTATCTCGTCCAATTTTTAACACTATGGATGATGGAGATGGAGAAACTGATGTCTGTGGAAGTTAAGTGACTTACACAGGTAGTAATCATGGGAGACAAGGTTCAAATCAATAGCATAAGATTCCAGATCAATTTATCTTTCCACTATGCCACAGAACCTATGATCTCTGAGATCTTTTCTGACTCAAGGTTTCTTTTCTTATTGTATTTTTTCTTTTAGATTTTCACTGAAGTTAGGAGTGCCAAGTAAAGTTTAGGACTTTTTATACAGTGTTTTATTCCTATGCATAGGAATAGTGAAAAGAGCCTAAATTTTCTTATATGATTTCTTAACAAAAAGGGGGAGGGGGAAGCTAAGTGGGACTCCTTTGAATTTTGACTTTCTCATTTCACAACCATATGTAAGAGCTAAGCCCTCTTGCATACAGAATCTCTGAAGCCTCAGATGAGCCTTGGGGAGATGAGCCAACAGCAGTGCTGGTTCAGAGATTCAGACACCTGTCTACTAGTAAGCAAGATGAACCCACCATCTCATTTGCATAAATCAGCAGATGGTAAAGACTTGTCTATGCTATCAACTTTGGCTGGGTTTCAACCAATTGCATGGAGTTAAAATGTTTGGTCTTTCTGAGCCAAGCTTCCAATCTCTTCCCTTCCAGAATCCCTAGTCCCTAGTTTGCAGCATCCTCTCATAGACATCAATACGTCAGTGGTATTTGCTATTAAAATTATCCTACGTAGCAAGCAATCCTCTATTAGAAACATTTTAATTGTGTGGAAGTTGTGATACTTTCTCCAGTTTCTCTATTGATATCCATCTTATCATCATTATAAAAAAAAGTTCCCTTGGAGAAAGTATCAGGAAATCTGAAATTTGAATTTCTTCACTACTTAATAAAAGGCATGCTATGTCCATATTCAAGGTACTGAAGCTCATTAGTAAAATGAAGGCATTGGACTCCATGAATCCACCAGATAGCATAGTAGATGGTGTACCAGGCCTAGAGTCAGGAAGAATGAAGTTTATATCTGGCATCTGATACTTGCTAACTGTATAACCCTGGGCAAGTCACTTAACCTCTTTTTTATCTCACTTTTCTCATCTGTATAATAGGAATGATAAAAGTATTTTTTCTCAGGGTTGTTATAATGATAAAATAAAGAGAATTGTAAAGTGTTTACAGTAACTGGCACATAGTAAGCACTATATAAATGTTACCTAGTAGTATTAGTTGTTGTCATAGTAGTAGTAGTAGTAGTAGTAGTAGTTCTGATGGCTTGCAAGTTTCCTTCTAATTCAAAATATCATATTCTATATGATCTTGTCATCTCCATTTGTGATTTCATGGGATTTGATTTATTACCCAAATAAAATTGATCCTCAGCAACTTTCTTAACTCTATTTTTCTTGGATTAATTTATCATTTTTTTTAAATTCTTTACTTTTTGCAAGCTAATATCCTAGGTTGCTCTTCCTTCTGGTGTACAGGGCCCTCAAGCTAATGCATCCTCAAGATAATCCTTCTGTCTCCATTTAAAGTTTTACCTTGTCTCCCTAGCACTCCAGATTTTTTTTGTCCCTTTCCACAATGAACACTTAGCATTATTATATCCATTTCATCACTGGATAGACTGGTTTGCTTTTTCAATAATTCAAATTTATGTGCTACTGACTTAAGTTATCATTGCTCATAGGACTTGGACTAGGAGTCCTAGTCTACCTGACAGTTGGAAAGGACCTAAGATAACATATAATCCTTTACAATATCCTTCTTGAACAAAGGAGGAAAATGAGGCTCCAAGACTTTAGGCCATTCATCTAAGATCACACAGATAGTAGATTGAGTATTCAGGCTCTTGGATTCCAAACCTAGTCTTCTTTTCATGAAACCAGCTCCTTCCCTGACAACTCTACCTTTTTGACCTGTAACTTTCCATGCCCTTGCACAATGAAAAAAGAATATTTTCAATTCCAACAGGGCTTTGTTGGGAGATAATCATGAATAAACTATATACTCATTCATAGAATTTTGGCACTAGAAGGGATTTTAGAAATTAGCATCCAGTAGACTGCTTTTAAAGCTAAGGGAACCGAGGCTCAGATGGGTAAAATGAAATCCCCAAAGTAGGGCAAGGTCAATAGTAAAGCCCAGATTTCAATTAAAAAATATAACCTAGGTACTTAATTCGTGTGAAATACTAGTATTCTAAGCTCTGAGAGGCATGTAAAGATTTATGACTATTTCCCTCAAGGTATGTACAATCAGTATTTTGGGTATTAAAAAACTGGAACCACTTCAAATAAACACGTAAGCAATTTTTTTCATTTTAAAGACCGGTCACAGTTTATTTACCAGTTCCTAATTGTGTAAAATATAAGAATGAGTCTGCTGTTACTTCCTAGGTAACTCATCTAGCTAGAGAAGCAAGGGATATACCTGATAAGGTTATCCTTAAATTTAGTTCTGAGAGAGATTACAGGAGAGGCAGTTTCTGTTCCTTATCAAGAGCATCGATATAAGAACAAAGTTATCATGTGATGTTCATCTAAACAATTACAAGTGTATATTTCCAGTATATTTCCAGTATTTATCCTCTCTAATCCATTCTCCGCACAGCTTCCAAACTGATACTCCTAAAACAGAGATCTGACAATGACTGTCCCCTATTCAACCATCTTCAATGACTTCCAACAGATGTTATGATACAATGCAAATATTATCGTATCTGCCAAAAAAATACCAATCTTCAGTCTGCTTCTCACAACTTTCTAGTAACATACTCTCTTTTGAGGCTAAAGTAGACCATACTAAATGCTTATCTAATAACAAATTCCCAAATACATGGCACTTTCCACCTCCATACCTTTGCATAGTAGTAGAATTCAAGGTCCTTGTGGGCTAGGATTGTTTCTTTTTTTTTGGTCTTTGTGTCCCTAGTTCTTAACATGAGCCTGGGTATATAGTCACTATTTGAAAGAATGTTTATAGTTATTGTTGCAGAATGACAATTACAATTTTATTGGTCATTATCTAATTCTGTGGGTCACTAAAATGAGGAAGCATAATCTTTGTTCTTTAACAGAGCAGATTGGATATATTTATGTCATTTCCTTTCCCCTCCCCTTTTTAGCATCATTTCGGCATGGATGTTAACCATGAACACACCATCTGGTACAACCTGCACATGGGGATAGAGCTAAAGGCAAGGCAACCATTGTTCTATGTGATGCTCCTTCATTAGCCATGTGCATCTTCCCCATCTTTTCACCTGCAATTTCTCTACAGCTCTTCAGACTTTCTATAAAGTGCATCAGTTCTAGAGGCCTAGCTATAGATCATCCCCAGAGTGACCTAGGCAGACTTCTCTACCTCTCTTGAGGGTGATCCAGTGACAATGAATTATGAATACTTCATTTGCCCAGCATTAACATTTCCAAAGTGTGTGACAACTGATGCAGGCAATTGTACAGGCAGCTGCCAAATGTGCATTAACATAACTGGAAAAGCTTCTTTTAGGATGTGAATCAGACATCTATGCTAGGCAAAGCCCCTTCCTTAGGCTGTATATAAACTTAAAATTAAGTTTTCATGCATATCTTTCATGTGCAAATGATGCACCATCTTGGCACAATTTACTTGGTTCCATCACATTAGAAATTATTTTTCATCTTTATTAGAGCAAATGGATTTTTTTAAAAAAGCAATAAACAGTGCCTTCCTTACTTTCCATTAAGAGCCATAGATGGCCTTCCTGCTGAGTGTTTGAGTTCAACTCATGTCAAGGAAATGTCTCAATTTTGTGTTTTCTGCTAGTCTCACTGGGTTCTGTTCAGGCTTCATGATGCTCTTCTCCCCCCAGTGGAAACAGTCATATCACAGAGTGAAACCTTCCACATTCTCAGATTAATGGTATGGTCATAAATCTCTTTTAAGATACCAGCATTCACAAAGTCCCTGGCTGAACATTTCACAAGGGTGTAAAGGATGTCTATATATTTGTTAATTCCCTGGACCTTAATAATGTCATATGACTTAAATCTCATACAGTCAAATCTTAAGGCTAAGTGACTTAGTGAAAGTCATAGAAGGAGAAGTACACAAACAATGATCAAACCTAGTCCTTTGGCTTTAGAACTGTATCTTTCCTTTGTAATTATAGTTCTTCAGAATCCAACAACTTTTTAGTATTAATATAATTTGCATAAGAGATAGAAAGCCAGCCATGCATCTAGAAGTACCAGTGTTCAGTTTTCTCCTCTGGCATATATTGGTTATTTGACCCAGAACAAGTTATTTAACTTACAGGGCAGTTTGTGGTGCAGCAGATAGAGTGCCTGGACTGAATTCAGGAAGACTCATGTTCCTGAGTTCAGATCTGGCCTCAGATACTTCTTAGCTGTGTGAACTGAGCAAATACTTAACCTTGTTTCCCTCAGTTTCCTCATCTGAAGACATGCACTAGAGAAGAAAAAGGCAAACCAGTCTAGTATCTTTGCCAAGAAAATCCCAAATGAGGTCACAGAGAGTTGAAAAAACAACTGAACAACAAGTCATTTAATCTTTCAATGCTCTATGCAATTCTGTACAACTAAGTTGCAGAGAAGGTATTGACCTACATTTATACAAGGAGTTTTTTAATCCTCAAATTCCATATAGAAATAAAATCATTCATCCAGTCCCATTCCCTCTCATTTAGAAGCAGCAAGGTGGCATAGTGGATACACTACTGGACCTAGAGTTAGAAAGATCTGAGTTCAAATCCTGCTCATTCACTCGTTGTGTCACTCTCAACTAGTCATTTAACATCTCAGTGCCTCTGTTACCCCATTTGCAAAATGGGGATATTACATATTTTTGATTATAGGGCTGTTGGGAGGACAAAATAAGATATTTTTAGAGGTCTTTGCAAACCTGTAAGTGCTGTATAACTGCTACCTATTATATGATGTTCCTTGCAGGTCAAAATCTATGACTCCAAGAACAAAAAAAGATCCTGTAATATTGTACCTTCAGACATTAGTGAAACATTTTCTATGCTAGATTAATACACTATTCTTTTTTAGAACATATAGCATTGTGACATTGTTTAATATTTGATGGTGTCAAATCTTTTAATTAATCAAGCTCAATTAATAGTGTTCATAAATGTAAGCAATAACAAGAACCATTAAGTGCCTCGTGTGTACCAGGCAAAAGGCTAAGAGCTAGGGAATATGATCAAAGTCTTTAATTTTCCCTTTATTATATTTTATTATACCATTTTCATAGATATTTGAAAAATTGTTTCACATCAAAGTTAACCTCATTTGTCTGAAATCTGACTTATGGAAGGATAGAATTAAAGTAAAACTTTTAGACATTTCTTAGATAAGAAGACAAAGATTTTGAGCTTCTCTCAGTGATTTAGCTGTTTATGGAAGATTTCTCTTGAGGCCAACTCTTTATATAAAGCTCTTCTCCTATTCAGCCTATTTTCAGCCTTCTAAAGGTAGTGTAATCTATAACTGTCTTAGTTTGACTATAGAGTATACTTAAGTAGGTTTGTTAAACTTTTATGATATTGATGATTTAGACAATAGAGGGTGACATCAAAAGCAAATGAGAAGAGCAAGGAATAGTGTATATGTGAGATCTCTGGGGAGGAGAAGAATTCATGACCAAGCAAGAGACAGAGCACTGTGAAATATAAAGGAGATATTTCTGATTATATTAAATTAAAAAAAAACTTTGTACTAACAAAACCCAATGTATCCAAAATTAGAAAGAAAGCTTGGAAACAAGCTTTACAGCAAGCATCTCTGGTAGAGACCTCATTTCTCTTCAGCATTTTTTTGGTTCTCCTTTATTAAGGTATTGACCCGTTTTTCATGCTTTTCTTGCATCTCTCTCATTTCTTTTCCCAGTTTTTCCTCCACCTGTCTAACTTGATTTTCAAAATCATTTTTGAGCTCTTTCATGGCCTGCGCCCATTGGATATCTATTTCAGATGTTTGGCATACAG
>JAQQSK010014571.1:0-11075 GCA_028658325.1 Potorous gilbertii | reverse complement strand
ACCTTGCTGAGTTTCTATTTCCACATCTGAAGTAGGTGATCCCTGAGGTCCTTCAGAAATCTAACATTTTATTACAGATCTTGCAGTCTATGACCTTGCTTTTCTTTGTCACTTCACTGGCCAACATAGCTACTTGTCTATGAAACATAACCAAGTGACTTTTTCCAAGGCTGAGTGAATCCCCTGCTTCAAAGTTCAGAATGCCAAACCCTTCAGTCTTGGGTCAATTAGCTCAAGGTGAGGGTAAGGGGATGGTTGGGAGGGGAAAGTGGGAGGGTTCTGTCATCCATTTCTTCTCGGTTCAAAGGACACAATGGTCTTTGGTGAGGGTCTGCCCTAATGTGGAGCTTCTCCAACTTTTAGCAACCTACAGCATCTTAAATTAGAACACGTGCCGTATAATTAGATTTCCTTGCCTTACCGACGGCTGCACTCCTTCAGCTTGAAAAGAGAGCGACACTTCAGACAGGGGACGAGAGCTTCAGTGTCGCAAGGCTGTCTGACTGCTCACTAGGGTTTCACTTTAGCTAGGCAGGGAAAGCACTGTAATTAAAATGAATGCTTTGTACTTTCAACAGCTGCTCCACAGAACTAGAGAAAAGAGAGTTTTTTAACGAATAAACACAAAAATAAGATTCTAACCCCTGTCATTGGGAAAGGGGGAAAAAGTGATTTACCCTCCACTCTTCATAAAGATAATTTGCAACTATCCACACATGCCCAACAATGGCAGTAGTTCACATTGATGGTACTTGTCGCAGCACAAAGCACCATTCTTTCATCAAAAGAGCTGGTCTAAGTGGAAAGAACACTGGCTTGGGAGTAAAAAGATCTGAGTTCAAGTTCCGGACCAGTCAGTAACTGGTTATGTGGTTATGTGGTTATGTGCCAAGTTCCTTTACCTTTATGGGTCTTGGCTTTCCTGTTCTATAAATGAAATGATGAAAACTATCTACCTTAATTTAATTTATAGGACTGATGTTAAGTATTAAATGAATAAACATTTATTAAGTGCCTACTATGTGCCAAGTCCTAGAAATACAAAAAGAGGCAAGGACAGTACACCTGCCCTCAAGGATCTTATACTATAATGGGAATTCAATGGAAAATGGCTAACAGCTCCTAACAGGGTCCTCCAACTTCTGCCCTGAGAGCTTAAGTAGAATCTGGCCTCTGAGAGCTCACTATTACCTGGACCCAAAGGAGATGCTCTTTGGACATTTTCCAGTCATGTGTACCACTCCAATTCACTTTCTCCCTCTAGCTCTGGAAGCTCTAACTCTGAAACAGATAATCAGATCAGATCATCCCTGGAAAGGATGTGTCAATTCATTGGTCAATGCTTCTACATGCACTGCTGCTGCTATATCTCAACCCTTAGCCCTAGTATTAGAGCTAAGAGAGAACCACAAAATGTCAGAGATGGAAGTGGTGATAAAGATTATCTTTTTCTAACCTTTGTTTGACAGTGCTAGTAAAATGAACAAACAGAAAACTCTGAGGCCCAAAGGGACAACACGCCAGTCCCAAGGTCACACAGTGAGCTAATGAAAAAGCTGGAATTACATTTCAGGCCCCTTAGGCCTCATGCTTTCGCTAAATAATGCACTTGGCGATTTAGACAACTGGATGGCACAGTGGATAGAGCAGTCAGGAAGCCCTGAGTTTGAATTTCCCTTGGGATTCTTCCTATCAGTTTGAGCCTGAAAAAGTCACTTAAACATGATCAGTTCAGTTTCTCCATCTATTAAATGGGGATGATAATAGCACCTACTTCCCAGGGTTGTTGTGGGATCAAATGATATATCTGCAAAGCACTTGGCAAATCATGAAGCACTACGTCAATGCTACTAGTATGTTAGTAGACTTGGAGCTCATATTCCCCGTCTCTCCCCCCACCCCCGACTGAGTCCTTGCATTCAGGGGTGCTAATTCCTTTGGGAATTTTCTTTGGGAAGGGGTGTCATCTGAGCTACAATTAATCGTATAGTCTGGTCACATTCTAAATTAAAGAAGCTTTCTGAAGGCTGGTTGGGTACTTTACCACTATGTAACTCACCATCTCTCTCTCTCTCTCTCTCTCTTATTCTTGAAATTCCCATTTTTGTTTTTATGATAAAATATAAACTATTTTATTTCTCTTTTAAAGTCCTTCTCAATCTTTGAAGTACTCCAGCTCTATGGCCAAACCTCTGTACAGGACAATCTCCACCCTGCCCCACCCCATCCCCATCCTCCCTACTTCAGTGCTGAGAAGACGCTCCCCTCTTACCTGTCTCACAGAATCCCTTTCTTCCTTGAAGCTCACATACCACCTTCTACTCAACCTCTCCTCACACACTGACTGGCTCATGCCCTCCCTCCCCAACTACCTTGCATTTATTGTATAGATACTTTATATGTCCATGTCATATCGCCTATAAGAATGTCAGCTCTTTGAGAGAAGGGATTGTTTCCTTCTTTGTACTTGGATTCCCACAGCTAGTACTGAGCCTGGCACATGGTAAGAGTTAAATAAATAAGAACATTTTGATTTAACTGATCGAGGTACACAATTAACTGATTGCCCTACTGGACAATTCATTCTGAGTTCCCAACAACTGGCTTAGAACCTGATGTTTAGAACACAATTTATTGGAAAGTTAAGATGATCTGATTAAAAAAGACAATAATGACTGTGATTCTGAAGGTGTATGACACAAAACTGCCAGAAATTGAAGAAGGATGAAGCAGAAACATGGGAAGTCTAGGAGAGGGCTGAAAAAAACCTGAAAATACTCTGCTTCCCAGCCTGGATCTAATTTTGTACTGATCCCTCAACTCTGCTGATGCTGAGGAAGCCACTATTCTTTGAGACGAAAGGCTGCTAGGATCTGGATTTTCTTATAAATTATAACATATGGAGAATCCTTCCATCAGTTTCCTGCAAACGCCTCTTTTTCCCCAGGGCCTTGGTGTAAATCAGGGAGACTCATCACTGTAGCAAATACTGGAAAATGCCATAAACCACAAAGGATAACTGCTGACAAGTAAAAACTATCCATATGATGATAAATAAGAATTGAGATGGTATGTTTCTTCATTTGTTTTTTAATCCCTAGACTTCTGCTATGTTGCATTTTTTAATGTTTCCTGCCTGAAGTACCTTCCTTCTCCTATCTAGGTTATGTTATTAAATTATCTTTATCTCTCAATGCTCAGTTCAGATCCTACCACCTATAGAGGAATTTATGACCAAACAAGAGAGAAGGAACATTGTAAAGTGTAAAATGGATAATTTTGATTACATTAAATTAGAAAGCCTTTGCACAAACAAAGCCAAGGCAACCAAGATTAGGAGGGAAACAGAAAGCTGGGAAAGAATCTTTACTGCTAGTGTCTGTGATAAAGGCCTCATTTCTAAAATACATAGAGAACTGAGGCAAATTTACAAAAATACAAGTCATTCCCCAATTGATAAATGGTCAAAGGATATGAACAGGCAATTTTCAGAGGAAGAAATTTAAGCTATCTGTAGCCAAGTGAAAAAATGCTCTAAATCACTATTGATTAGAGAAAGTCAAATCAAAACAACTCTGAGGTACCACATCACACCTATCAGATTGGCTAACATGACAAAACAGGAAGATGATAAACGTTGGAGAAGATTTGGGAGAGTTGGAACACTAATTCATTGATGGTGGAACTGTGAGCTGATCCAACTATTCTGGAGAGCAATTTAGAACTATGCCCAAAGGGCTATAAAATGTACTTACCCTTTGACTCAGCAATATTGCGTCAAGAGTTGTATCCCAAAGAGATCATAAAATTGGGAAAAGCATCCACAGGTACAAAAATACTTATAGCAGCTCTTTTTGTGGTGGCCAAATAACCGGAAATCGATGGGATGCCCATCAATTGAGGAAAGGCTGAACAAGTTGTGGTATATGAATGTAATGGAATACTATTATGCTATAAGAAATGACAAACAGGAGGACTTCAGAAAAACCTGGAAAAATTTACATGAACTGATGCTGAGTGAAGTGAGCAGAACCAGGAGAACATTATACACAGTAACAGCCACAGTGTGCAAGGACTTAAAACATTTCTAAAGGACTCATGATGCAAAATGCCATCCACATCCAGAGAAAGAACTATGGAGTCACAATGCAGCAGACTGTTTTCTTTTTGTTATGTTTGATTTTGTTTGGATTTTTCCCATTCATTTTAATTCTTCTATACAACATGACTAATGTGAAAATGTCTTTAACAAGAATGTATGCATAGAACTCATATAAGATTGCACACCGTCTTGAAAAGCTAGGAGGAAGGGGGAGAAAGTTTAAAATTTACAGAAATGATTGTTGAAAACTGAAAACAAACTAATTTTTATAATTTTTAATAAATAAATAATTTTTTAAAAATAAAATTATCCCTCCTTCCTATGATCATAAAATCACTAACTAAGGGTACCTAGTCTAACACCTTCATTTTACAAAAGATGGGGCCATGACGATTAAATGACTCATCCAACGTTATGAAGACCTTTGAGCAAACTGTCAGTTAACAATCAATCAAAAAACTCTTTATTAAACACTTAGCTGCATAACAAGTGCAAGGTTGTATACTGGGGACACAAAGATAAAAATGAAGTAGTTCTGCCCTCAAGGGGCTTGCTATCTAAGGGAACATAATGACTCTAAGCTCTCTTAGGGTAGAGATTTACAGCAGAGCCTAGCAGAGATGCCTGGCACAAAGAAGACCCTTTACAAGGCTTTATTAAATGTAACTGAATATCTGGACCACGGAAGACTACACTGAGCTCTCCCCGCTTCCTTTGAACTAGAAATGTCAGTAGCTCTCATTACTAAAACACCTGAAACGTGACAACACAATTTCTTCACTGCAGTCCTGGTAATTATCCCCATTTTTACAGAGAAGAACACAGGAGCTCCTTCCCACTCACCTCTGCAACTTTACATTTTCCCGTTCTATAGGATGCCCTATCCCCACGCCACCTAGCCACATTCTACCCATCCTTTAGGATCTAGCTCAAGTCTTTACTTCTCCATAAAGCTCTTTACTGACAACTCACCAGCCCAGTGATCATTCCTTTCTCTGGATCCATCCAGTACCCACACATGGGAATTGTGAACGAATCATGCAGAGACAGGGTATGTGCCAACTGAGTAATGCAATGAGTATGTTCTATCTCATAAACTAGTGTATAAGCTCCTGGAGAGAAGGAATAAAGACCTATATGTATTCAAATACTGTGAGACAAAGCATGACTCATTAGAAAAAACCATGGATATGGAGTCCAAAGACTTGGGTTCTGCCACTTAGTAGCTATATGTGTGTGTGTGTGTGTATACATACATACATACATACATATATATATATATATATATATATATATATATATATATGTGAACTTGGTGCTTCTTGAACCTCAGTTTCCTTATCTGCAGAATGGGGAAAATAAATCTTGTAAAGCAATATTCAAATGTAGTTATGAAAAGGCTGTAAGCTATCACAAACTAGGAATTACACCAGGAGAAGTGGTATGATACTTTTTATTAGAAATGTATGTGAAAAATATGGACCAGTGAAGCAGTCAGTTCAAGTGAGGGATAACTGGTAGGAAGGTTCCTAGCATGCTGGCTGGCCTCCCTCTCATGGCAGATTTAGGAGACGTTATGGATAAAACTCATCAAGCATGGGAATGCATAGGTGAGTTATGATAGGCATTGTGTCTGGGAGTACCTGCATCAATGAAATCACACACACAATTGAATAAAGTAGTAGCTGCCTCATGGAGTTATAGGGAGGAAGGCATATATATATATATATATATATATATATATATATATATATCATATATATATCATATATACATATCAAGCAGTATATAAGTATGTTATTAATATCTTAGGTGCTTATAGATATTATTCATTAATTGACAAAATGACTGAATGAGTCATAGCTGACCCATACAGAGCCTAAAAAACTCTCAGGAAGTTTCTACCTAAGACAGAGACACTTAAAAAAAGAAAAAATACTTAATTTTCATGTGACTTAAGGGGTGTGTGTGTGTGTATTTTGGTTCCTTGGGATCCTTGGTTTCAACTCCATCCAACCAGACTTAATTTATAGTTTGCTGAGCAATTGCTATGTGACTACATCTCCACTAAGTTTTATAGGGAATACAAAAGAGGGAAGGGAAAGGGAGTATCAAGGAAGGGAAAGGGGAGGGAAATAAAAATTTATTAAATGCCTACTATGTGCCAGACAGTATGCTTTAAATTGTCCCCAAATAAGTGATGGTATTTGGAAGAGAAAAAGGTTTATTATAATATAAAATCTTTAGATGGGGAAAAACAAAACAGAGTACTTGGTATTTTCTTATGACCCTTGCTCCAAACAGCTGGGTATCTGAGTACCTGCCTTATCTCCCTCTAAAACTGTAAACTTTCTGAGCAGAGGAACAGTAATATTCATTTATGTATCACAGTACCAATTGGGAACAGAGTTGGTCTACCTACTTATGAGTGAATGAATGAACAAAAAAAATGAGGGAAATTCAATATAACTGAGTTTCACAAAATATATACAATATTTACCATGGACAAAAAAGATAGGAGATTAATAGGGTTTGAAGAACTTAGGGCTGGTTTCCTGGAGAAGGTATTGAGTTTGGCCGTGAGAGACTTGGAAAACCCATGGGATGAAAGGATCTGACTTTGCATAACTGTTCACTTAAGAGTATTAAATGGAATCTACCCCCACTTTCCACAGACCTACCTGCAACATGCTCTCGTTGCTTTTGGAAGCAACAGCTCATGAGAAACAGAACAAACCTCCTTTCACTTCTGCCCTAGATTTTCTCATCCCAGAAAGTGGGCTTGAATCCCGAAGTGAAATGGAATAGAGTAGTATTTTTCAAGTAGAGAGATGCCCAAGAGGAAATAAAAGATATACTATTTCCTGAAACAAATAGGAATGGGGTAGCAGATTCATTCATTCCTGGTTTTGACAAACTCTAGTCAGCCACCCATGTGGCCAAAATATGCTTCTTCTTTTGCCAAGTTCTGCCACACCCCAATCAAAGACATTACACAGCCAAATTTTCAGACAGTGTATCCCTAAGAAGTAAACCACATGTTGACCTGCTTCAGTTCCCCAGAAAGGTGTCAGTAAATTCAATTTAGAGAATCAAAATCTGTTTTCCTATTGATTTAACATGATATCTCCGTGGTGTCTTATGTTCACTGCCTTGAGGACAGGTAGTTTCTGTTCAGTAAACAAACATTAAAATGTCCTAGGGGGACTCATTTAAGGAAACTTGGGAATTCCTCCAATCTAGCCAATTCACAAAGCCTTCCATGACACTTATCTCAGATTAATGATAACGCTGATGTGGCAGGTAGGTGATACAGTGGATAAAACACTAAGCCTAGAGTCAGGAAGACCTGAGTTCAAATCCTGCTTCAGATACCACCTGTGTGACCTTGGGCAAATCACTTAAGCTCTGTTTGCCTTCCTTCATTAATTATACAGTGGAGATCGTAGCAATACCTATATCCCAGGGCTGTTGAAAGGATCAAATGAGATAATACTTCCAAAGCACACTTAACACCATGCCTGACATATAGTAAGTGCTTTATAAATACTCAGTTATTATAACGAATATGACAACAATCTTCCCATTTGCATGACACATTTTTTCAAAGTATTTTTATACCCTTTATCTCATTTAGTGTAAGTTCCACCTGAAGGAACAGATAGATCAAAGACAATGATACTCACTTAACAGAAGAGGAACCTGAGGCTCTGGGAGATAAGTTTCTTGAAATCATAGCTTGAGAGCTGGAAGGTCATCTAATCCAAACTCCTCATTTTGTAGATGAGGAATCTAAATCTTAGGATAAATTACTTGTCTGAAGACACAAAGATAAGTGGCAGTGTGAGGATGGGAACCCAGAGCTTTCACAAATCTATAATTCTTTCTGCTATATCTGGTCACACTTCAAGAAAACAAAATTAGAATTGTCATCTGACGGATCCATAGAACCATCTGATTATTCCAATTATTTGGGCTATAGCAGGGCAAAACCTGGACTCTGGACTCTGTAGTTTTATTCTCTTGGAAGCCATCTACTTCTGGTATCCTAAGAGGTTCTTAACTGTGAAATGTTTTTAAATGCATAAAAAATGAATGACAAAGGAAAAAATACCAGGGCAGCTAGATGGGGCAAAGGATGAAGTGTCACGTCAGGAAGACTCATCTTCGTGAGGTCAAATCTGGCCTCAGACACTTACTAGGGCAAATCGTTTAACCCTTTTATGCCTCTATTTCCTCACCTGTAAAATGAGCTGGAGAAGGAAAGGGCAAAATACTCCAGTATCTTCGCCAAGGAAACCCAAAGTAGGTCAGGAGTTGGACACAAGTTAAAAAAGAATGTTTTTTTTAAACAAAACAAATTCATGAACTTCAGGTTAAGAATCCCTACTTTAGCCCTTCTCTCTAATTCAGCCCACTGCTGTTTCTTTCAGTAGTGCTGAGCTGGTTAAAAGGATCATTGCCTTGGAATGGACCCTCATATAGGGTTCATAACTAGAACATGACATTCTAATTCCAATGTAAACATGAGCTTACTAGAGCTATAGGCCATCCAGGGAAAGAATAATAAAACAAATAACCAAAAAGGGAGGGGAAAGCGAAGGGGTGACTCATTTAATCAAATCCCTGACAGCTGTTTATTGAGTGTAGGTGCTGATGGGTCAGCAGCTCTAACATGGATTTCTGCTGGAATAAACACTCAGCTTCCAAATATCTAATTCTGGTTTCTTGTCCAAAAATATGCTCTCCCACAAAGGGTCAGACACTCCTGGTATGGATCCATTTATGGGAAAGAGTGGCCTAAGGAGCTGCCTGGGATATGCAAGAGTCATTCCCCAACGGGGCTGACATCTCCCTCTCTGTTGCATTTTATCTTGCCCTCAAAGCCTCTGTTCCTGAAAGCTAAAATGTCCCATAGAAACACTTCCTGGGAAGCAGTAAAGTTTAGAAGAAAGAGCAACTCTAATACAGGGGTGGGCAACCTACAACCTGGAGGTCACATGTCCTTCTAGGACCTTGGGTGTGCTTTTTGACTAAATCCAAGTTTTACAGAACAAATTGTTTTTATTAAGGAGATTTGTTTTGCAAAGACTGGATTCAATCAAAGGGCCCCACTTGAGGACTTAGAGGGTCACGTGTGGCCTTGAGGCCAAAGTTTTCCCACCTCTGCTCTAATATAATGAGCAGTTAACTCTAACTCAAAAGCCTGGATCATAGTTTCTTATCTACCATTAACTCAAGTGACCTTGGGTAAGACATTTAATCTCACTGGATTCCTGATTCTTCATCTAAAACCAGGGGGCTGAATAACTGTCACTGTTCTAACTTTGACATGCAGTGATGAGTGCAGAGTCTCAAAGCTATTGTATGCTTTAGCGCTTTGGTCATATCATGGCTGCCAATCATTGTCATCCACATTATCAGTTGTTTTTTTTGTTTTTTTTTTTTTGTAAGTAGGTTTGTGGCTTCGGGGAAAGTGGAGTGTGGGGCACACCCATAAATCCTTAACTTGGAGACCAGAGATGTAGCTACCCCTGGCAAAATTGAGCATATTCTGTCCAACAGAGGTCAACAAAACGCAAAAATATGACGGGGAGAGATGGAGAGGGCTGCGCTACAGATAATGAGAATAACAAATACATTCATAAAAGCACTGGATGTTATAGTAGAAAGGACACTAGACATAATATAGTACAACCCCTTAATTTTATAAATTAGGAAACTAAGGTCAGTAAACGAAGTAAACTCGCTCATTTAACTCATACAGTTATAGCAGATATTGAACTAGGACTCATATTTTGACTCCCAGTTCAGTCCTTTTCCTTAACGAAAGTATTAGTTACCATTTACTTAATTTCATAAGATATTTGGAAGAGTTATGTTCCCAGCAATTGCCATTGAAAATTCGTCAGACCCAGATAATATCTATCAACATGAGGAGGCTAGTGAGGTCTCTTTGAGTATGTCATGGAAACATTCACAGTTCTGCTGCTTAAACCCAATAAACAGGTGAAGAGCCTTGGATACACACTTGTATGCAAAAGCCCCACTTGCAAAGAGGGATTAACTGTGTTGCTCTTCTTTCTAATAGGGAGTCTCCCAGTTTGTGCAAACTTTTTAGGTCTGTGCTCCAAAGTCCAGTTCAAATCTCACCTATCAAGGAAGTAACCTCCTACTAATCATAATCCTCTCCCCATCCTTGTCTGAGCTCCCATGACACCAACACAACCAACTGATCAGCCTATAATCATTCCTTAGGTATTTGGCATGTGCCAAACACTGTGCAAAACACCGAAGAAACAAAGAAAAGCAAATATATAGACCCTGATCACAAGGAGTCAACAAGGAGACAACATACAACTATATGTGTGTGTGTATATATACATATATATATATATATATATATGTATATATACACACACACACACACAAGATACAGAAGTAGAAATGAAAGTAAACTCAGAGGGAATGGACTGATAGGGGTAAGAGGGAACTGGAAAAGGTTTTCTGCAGAAGGTGAAATCAGAGTTGAATTTTCAAGGAAGCAAGGGGGCAGAGGTGAGGAAGGAGAGCATTCCAGGTGTGGGGGACTGGGGAACAATGTGTCATGTGTGAGTATCAGTAAGGAGGTCAATGTGCATGGAGTCTGGAGTGCATGGAGAAGTGTAGAGTGTAAATAAAGACACTGGAAAGACAGGAAGGAGTCAAGCTATGAAGGACTTTAAAGCAAAACAAAATACTTTAAACCCATAAGTAATATGAGTAGGAGTGTGACATGGTCACACCTGAACTTTAGGAAAATTACCAGTTGAGTAGAGGATAGATTGGGATGGGAAGAAATATCAGTCAGGAAGACCAATTAAAATGCCTTTGCAGTAGTCCAGAAGAGAGATTATGAGGACCTGAACTAGGGTGCAAGCTGTGAGAGTAAAGGGGAGATGCCTCACATTGTTCTTTATCCTTTCTTTTTAAT
>JAQQSK010014570.1:0-11076 GCA_028658325.1 Potorous gilbertii | reverse complement strand
TGGAAGTCATTTGCAAAACTACACAGATATGGCCTATATTGAATTGCCTGCCTTCCCAAAGGGAATGGGTGGGGAGGGAGGGATGGGGAGAAACTGGAATTTAAAGTTTTAGGACCAATTGTTGAGTATTGTTCTTGCTACTAGGAAATAAGGAATACAGGTAATGGGGAATAGAAAGTTATCTGGCCCTCCAGGACAAAAGAGAAGATGGGGACAAGGGAAGGGAGGGATGATAGAAGAGAGGGCAGATTGGTGAAATGAGTAATTAGAATGTCCAGTGTATCGGGGAGGGGGGAGGGGACAAATGGGGAGAAAATTTTGGAACCCAAAATCTTGTGAAAATGAATGTAAAAAGTTAAATAATTTTATTTAAAAAAAGTGTCATCTACTAAGAACTCAGTCAGTTCCATCTGTAATTCTTTAGGTGCCTTGACAATATCAGCTAGGTTTGGCTGAAATGCTAATTTGTAAGGTCATGATTTTCAAAGTCAGTGAGTCTTTCATTGTATTCTCCAATCATCAATGATTTTTGCTAACCAAGAAAAATCTTCCCCGAAATTTCCTTTTGAAGAAATATTTTGAGAAAAAAAAAATGAATTTTTTTCAAAATGCTTGAATTTTTTTGTTTAGCCATATATCATATATAGACTTAGTTTTACCCTGCAAAGAAATAATCCAGTCATTTTGATTTGACAAGGTATGACACAGAAATGTAGCACTCCCATAGAAATTGTCTTTCAATAATTCATGTTGCAGATTGTCTTCTTCATAAAATTTAACTATCTATTCTCACAGAGATAAAATTTTGGCTAATACCTCTCCCTGTACTAGCTAAGGCATTTTAGAATGGTATGGCAAATCCACAATAAATTGTTCATTTTTTAACTTTAGTGTGGTTTGAAATTGACTGTTTCATTTGCACAAATTTAGGTTACAATACTTATAACTTGTTGCAAAGAATCACTTAAAATAATAGCTTTAGCTATGAAAAGAAATGAGAGCATCTGAATTTTTATACTTTTTTAAATTTGTGCAATAAAGTATGCATGTTTTCTGTCATGGAAGGTGCACTGTTTGTACCTACAGTTACTAAATTTACCAAATTCAGTCCAACTTCATGACATTTATCTTGAAAGTTGTTAATGATATCTATTTCCCATGTTCTGTTTGCAAGAATGCCCAAAGCAAGTAGCTTTTCATAGCAAAGAAAATCTTCTGGTATGACCTAAATGAAATATAAAACCTGCACCGTGCTAGTAGTATCAATTGATTAATCCAAAGTAATTGAATAATATATATTTTCCTTTGGAAGTATTGCATGAAGTTCTGTGAAGTTGAAGGCTAATTCATTTTGCCAACCAGTTATATTTCTCCTTGAAAGAGTCAGTTGTTTGTACTTTGAAATATTAACAGAGTCTAAGCATCCTACAACTTCAACAATACATTCTTAAATTTTTACATCACAGAATGTCTTCCCTTTTTCTGGAGTATATAAACTACTTTGTAAGTTGCTTCAGTGGCATTATTTCAAGGTCTTATTGCTACTTGAAAGATTGTCTTTGCTTTTGTTTTTCAGCTTTTAAATTGTGGAATTGAAGGACCTAGAAGACCACATGTGGCCTTAAGGTTGCAGCAAAAAAAAAAAAAAATGCTGCTTTACAAGCACAAGGGCTGGAAACAAACTCTAGACGTTCTTTTTAATGATATTTTACTGCATGGCAGAGTTGGCCTTCTCACAACCCATAATCATCTGGAAAAAAAAAACTGTTAAGTTTGCAGAAGGCTTTGTATTATTTCTCGTTGGGCTTCTGTAATGCTGTAGAAGACATTTCACACCTCTCTAATTTAAAATATTTGTGGTCCTTGTAAGTGTTATAATACTAATGAACACTGAATTTCTTTAACGTTGATATTGCAGTATCACAAAGCAAGTTAATCATCTTATCTTTAGCAAAAATAATATTACAATTCCCAATCCTCATTAAAAAAATCTGATTTCTTCCCTCAGCATTCTCTTGGTCTTATTTGACATGATGGTCTGTTAAACAGAGAGAATTGAAAAATACCATGGAGCTATGCAACTCTTCACTTCAAACAGAAACACAGTGCAAAGTTTTCAAAAGCTGGTAAGACTGGTATATTCAACCACCATAAACTCTCACCAACTTTGTGAGGTGGTGGAATCAGTCAGGTGGGGAAAGCCTGTATGGCTTAATAATGTTCTAATTGTGCTGGTCAGTCTGGGAGGATTATTTCATTGACACATATATTCTTTGCTATTTTAAATACATTCATTTAAAAAATAAAAATATAAAAGGCAAAGAAATACATATCAATAAAAATTAAAAGGATTTGTTCATTTGGATTCAATCAAAAGGCCATACTCAAGAACCTAGATGGCCACATATGGCCATAAGCCTGCAGTTTCCCCATCCCACCAAACCCGTTGAAGTCCTTTTATGGTGTTGCCATTTGCAAACTGAATTACCTTAAACAAATCACCTTTGAACTTTAAGATGGTGTTTCTTTATTTTGCAAATTAGAAATCATGATACTACTTGTACTATTTATGTACACAAGATAGTTAATGAGAAAAAAAAAGTGGTTTTCAAATGTTAAAATCCTATAGGAATGTAAAATATTAGCACACCAAATTGTTAAACATCAGAAATGGAGATGATTTTATCAGTGAAATTGGCAGGAACACAAAAGAAAGATACCCTACCACTGAACTCTAAGGACCATTGGGTCTTGACACTATTTTTTGTGACAAAGTCATGCTAATTTAATGTCATGCAGCAGAACTCTCCAAGAGGTACATCGTTTTGATTTTCTACTTGTATTTTAGGTACTTAGTTTTCTGCACATCATAATTGCTTAGTAAATGCTTTTCTCATCTATCCATTCATTCATTGCTAATATAAAATTTCAGGAAATGACATTTTTATCTTTCTATATTTTCTGGTTATTCCAAGTAATTTTGCCTCCCCCTCATCTCATTGGTATGGTTTTTTTTTATATCATAATAAGTGTTGACTAGAAACTGTCTTCTACTGTCTATGTATTTGGTGGTTGAGCGATTAAAACACCATCTTTGCCTTGATTCTCTTAAGTTCAAAATGGAGACTAAGATTAAATGATCAATTCTATATGATAAATATAAATTGGACAACAACAAATTGGTAGAAGTTCTTCAGAGTGAAGCACCAACTAAATCAAGGGTTCATGGACACCATTTTATGGAGTCCCTTAAAATGAACAGAAAAAAAATTTATTTTCACTACTTTCTTGAAATTTAACATTTCCATCAAATGTGAATGTAGGTAGTACAGTATTATTTTGCTAAATTTCAGAAACTTCATCAGACTATTAAAATGGCCTATCACATAAAATATTAAGAATCCCTATGCTAGATGATTTGCAAATGAGGAGAAGGAAAAATTATTATTGTATTTCAAGTTCTTCCAAATAATCAATACAAAATGGTAAGACAATTTTACCATTTTAGGTCCTGATTTGCCACCAGAGTGTTTATGTAAGAAATAATCAGTAGACCTAGCTAAAGAAATACTCCTTTTTAAGTGAAATTGGTTGTTCTTGAAATACTATTTAAATTAATTTAGTTTTTCAATGAACAAAATATCTATTGACAAAGAAAAATGAAATCCTTCTAACATATATTCAAAGTCAACCAAAACAAATTCTTGCTTTGGAACAAAAATAACTGACCTCAATGCACTGTCGAAATCTGTCACCCCGTATCAGTAAGTGGGTAGCATATTTTATTATGAGTCTTTTGGAATCATAGTCATTTCATTGATGTGATTCCTTAGGTCTTTCAATGTGGATACATTATATTTCCTAAATATTATTTGCTTTTAACAAATACTTTCTAGATGGCTTAAAATATTTTTGACTTTCCTTTAATGCTTTTTTCTTCCTATCACTCAGTAATAGGAAGAGTAAAGTTTAAAATATTACCCAAAAGTTAGTTTAAGACTCCCAGGTGTAACCAAAAGGTGCAGTTCAATGTAGCTTTTCTGAAAGAGCTGCAAAAGCTGGTTCCTATATGGAGCTAGACAGAAAAAACAATAAAAAGTAATGTTTTTATTTCCCTGGACTTTGTGGAACTGGCTTAATTGATTTAAAAACAGTCAGGCATATTGTTTGATGATTTTTTTCAGACATATTGATTTGGGATCAAAGGAGAGACAGAGCCACTAAGAAAAGGGAGAGAATAATAGTGGAAAAAGAGGGAATTATCCCAGACCCCAGAAGTGGTAGTAAAAAGAATTAATTTCCTTTATTTCCTGTGCTTTCTAAACTTGCATATTTTCCCATTTATATCTAAAACTGCTACATAAGCGTTCAAAGATGATCACACAAAGGTAAGCCCAGAAAAATACACAACAGCAAACAAATAGTATAGCTATTAAATCTTAAACATTTCAAAGGAATATCCCTCTGAAAATACAGTCTTTAAATTTAGCATTTCTTTATATGCAATAATCTTTGGATGTACTTACACACACATATATTTAAAAGCTTAATTGGGAACTTACTCCACTTTTGATATTCCTGCCAAAATCCCTTATTGAGTCTGAATGTGTTCAGTATAAATGTGCATAATTTTCATAAATTTGGAGGGGAAATAGAAAAATTTAGTTTCTGTTTTACAAACACAAGGACTAGAAATGAGCACTAGACATTTCTTTTAATGATCTTTTACTTCATGACAGAGTTGGTCTCCTCAGGACCCATAACCATCTGAAAAAAAAAGCTTTTAAGTTTGCAGAGGGCTTACATTATTTCTCATTGGGCTTCTGTAATATTGTAGAAGACATTTTAAATAATGGAAGTAAGCAACAGAGCTGTAAGTAGTAAATATTTCTGTCCAAGGCAAGCTGCTCAAAATTTACTCATGGCAACCATTGTGTATCATGCCCAAGGAAAAGATTATGAAACATGCACAAATATAAACACTTTAATTCATACTATAAATGAAAAGTAAAATATGTAATTTAGACAAGTTTAGTTGAGTGGGAGGAAGTATTCATTATCATGGAAATTTTTACACTGATGACAGACAGAATGTGTTCAATTTTTGAGATTCATTTAATTTTGATACCTGAGTGAAAGCTTCAGTTACCTGCCAAGCTTTCTTACTTCTGTTGAAGGCATCATCCTTCTTCCAGACTCCTAGGTTTATAACCATGACGATAGCATTAGTTCTCTACTCTTCCTGCTTCACATATCCAACCATGTAGTCTATATTGTTGTATTCAGTGTTACAATATTTATTAAACCTTTCCCCCTTTCTTTACTCATACAGCCTCTCCCTCAGTTCAAGCCCTCATTATTGCTAATCTACGTTATTGAATAGGATCTTAATTGATCCCTCTGTCTCAAATATTTCCTCTCTTTGATCAAACCTTAACACAGGTGAAAACTTTCCACAAGCATAGGTATGACTGTGCCCCCTTTCTGCTCAGTAAACACTGGTAGTATCCTATTGCTTCTAAATATATACATACATACATACATACATACATACATACATATATATATATATATATATATATATATATATACATAGTTTAATTTTGGTAGTCCTTTACAGCCTGGGTTCAGCCTAGTTTTTCAGCTTTATTCGACTTTACTTCGCGTGGGGACACCTAGCTAGCACACTGGATAGATTACTGAACTTGGAGTCAGAATGATATGAGTTCAAATACAGTTTTAGAAATATGTAATCTTTGTAGTTATAGACAAGTCACTTACCCTCTGTCTGCCTCAGGTTCCTTAAGTATATACTAAGGCTCATAATAGCCCTTCCCTCCCACAGGTGTTATATGGATCAACTGAGATTATGTTTGTAAATGCTTAAGGCTTTCTGACTAAATGCATCCCTCTTTTCTGGAATGCATTCTACTCTCATCTTTGCCTCATAGAAACTTTTACTGATCATTTCAACTGTTCATGTCATCATGTCATTCCTTTCAAACTGTCTTGTATTTACTTAATTTTGATTTGTATTTATTCTCATTTTCAGTAATGTTTGACTATTTGTGACCCCATTTGGGTTTTTCTGGGCAGAAACACTGGAGTAATTTGCTATTTCCTTCTTCAGTTCATTTTACAGGTGGGGAAACTGAAGCAAACAGGGTTAAGTGACTTGTCCAGAGTCACACAGCTTCCAAGTGACTGAGATCAGATTTTAACTCAGAAAGATAAAGTTTTCCTGATTTCAGACACTCTACTCTATCCATTGCACCACCTAGCTGCCCTAATCCCAAAATCAAAGCAGCTATTTTCCAGTATTCAAGTGTGATGTCCTTAGAGCAATTCAGCTGTTGAGCAAGTTACTATTTTATTTCATCAAAGAATTCTATTTTATTCCACCAAAAATATGTTGAGCATGCTTGTAACTCTACTAGTAAGATGCTGCTTTTGAGGAATGGACTAGTAAAATGAGAAGGGATGTAAAATACAATATTAATTAGGTCTATTAGGAAAGGTAGACTTTGGCCTTACCTAGCAATCTCTCTAATTATGATAATGAATTACACCATTATGGTTATTAAACTCATGGCCTTTTGTCAGTCACAAAGATACTGTTACTGTTTGCACTTCTGTGGAGATTTTAACTCCTCTAGAATAGGAAGGAAATGGAAAGGTAGTTGGAGGATCAGGACTGGACCTGCACAGCAGTCCCTCACCCAAAGCAAAGTCAAGTACAAGTCATGTCATCATTTCTCTGAGGTCGTGGCCCTCTTTGAAAATGGACGAATACAACCTGTGAGTAGACCAAGTTGCCTGAATGTGCAACCAGTTACCGTAACTCTGTTCATCCTCTCTCTCAATCTTGCCCTCTCCCCTTCCTTGATGGCCAGAAGATGCCCAGTTAACATGGAGTTCACTGGCTAGACTTTCTTTCTTTGTTTCTCTCTCTCTCTCTCTCTCTCTCTCTCTCTCTCTGTCTCTCTCTCTCCCTCCCTCCCTCCCTCCCTCTGGCCCTCTCCCTTCCCTTCCCTTCTCTTTTTTTTTTCTTTCTGTTTTCACTTAAAATCTTACACCCAATGTACTCTCAAGCCCATGGATTGAACAACAATGGGTTCCTAACCAACCTCCACTCAGGAGCTGTTTTTGGACCCTCTTTGGTTTAGAGTGAATGACAATAGTAACAGTTTCTCCTGGAAACAACAACCCTGAGGCTTCTGCCCTTCCCGCTGTGATTTATTTTTTTCTCTTTTCTATTAAATGAGTCATCCCCCTGACTACTTTTTAAAGAGGTCTATTCATTGAAGGGGCACTATCTCACTATAAGTGAGTACCTAAAAAGGCCTTAGCCCAAAAGGCCAAGGTCTCCCATTGCCATCTAGTCAGCCTGATGAATTCGTATGGCTCAGGAGGATGAAGTGAGGCTATCTTGCACAGTCCTCCCTCACTCAAAACAAAGTCAAGTGCAAGTCATGTCATCATTTCTCTGATATCATGGTTCTCTTCAAAAACAAAGGACGAATACACAGTCAGGAACCTCCTTATATATAAATTTCCTGTTACAATGCTCATCAGAATCTTCTCTTTATCTTATAATATTAGAGAAGCATCTAAAATTATGGCATGTAAAATGATCCACGTGGCCAAACAGTCAATATGATTTAGCTTCCCTGTGTCACAGTGCTATTCAAGATGGAATTCACTACAATAAATTTCACAAAAGTGTTACAATAGATGTTATTAGAATAATACATGAATAGAGAGGAAGAAAAAAGACCTGGTCACATAGCAGGATTAAAAGATGACTTCTTATCATCCAGAGCAGCCCAAGATGAAGTAGTCAAAACCATATATAAACCATATATAATTATATGAAAAAAATGCTCTAACTCACTTTTGATTGGAGAAATCCAAATTAAGACAAATATAAGGTACTACCTCATACCTATTGGATTGACTAATAGGACATAAAAGGAAAATGTCAAATAGTGGAAGGGATGTGAAAAAAAGTATATGTTAATTCATTGTTGATGGAGTTGTAAACTGATTCAACCATTTTGTAGAGAACTTTGAAACTATGCCTAAGTAGCTATAAAACCATAAGGGACTTATTAAAGTTGAATTGCTTACATTCCTACATGAAAAGATGATATTTGTAACTCATGAGACCTTTCTCAGAATAGTTGGAAGGGATACACCCATACACATACATGTGTGTATGTATGCATGTGTGTATAAATATATATATATGTGTATATGTATGTATGTATATATATATATATATATATATATATATATATATATATATATATATATATATATATTTAGAGAGAGACAGACAGACAGATGGAGACAGACACAGAGGACACAGGGTGAGCTGAATATGAAGGGGTGATATCTAAAAACAAAAATTAAGCGTGGAGAGGAATGTACTAGGAGAAAGAAAAAGGGATAAGTGGAAAGTAGTAAATTATCTCACATAAAAGAGGCAGGAAAAGCTTTTACGATGGAGGGGAAGAAGGGAAGGTAAGAGGGAATAAGTGAGCCTTGCTTTCATTTGATTTGGCTTCAGAAGAGAGTAGCATACATACTCAATTATCTTACCTTGCAGGAAAGCAGGGGTGAAGGGAATAATAGAGAGGGGATAATAGAAGGGGTAGTATATTGGGGGAAGGGGTTCTCAGAAGCAAACATGTATTGCAGGTGGATAGGTCAAACGAGAGAATAGAATAAATAGATGGCAGGACAGGGTAGAGGAAAATATAGTTAGTCTCTCACAACATGACTATTATGGAAGTGTTTAGAATGACTATACATGTTTAACCCAAATCGAATTGCTTACCTTCTCAATGAGAGCGGGGGAAGGGAGAGAATTTGGAACTCAAAGCTTTAAAAATGAAAGTTAAAAATTGTTTTTAGGAAACTGGAACTAGGAAATACAACTAGGAAACAAAGATATATAGGCAATGGGGTATAGAAATCTATGTTACCCCGAAGGAAAATAGAAGGGAAGGGGATTGTGGGGTGGGGGTCATTGAAGGATGGGCAGATTAGAGGAAAGGGTAATCAGAATATATGCTGTCCTGAGGTGGGGGATAGGGGGTATGGGGAGAAAAATTGAAATTCAAAATTTTGTAGAAGTAAATGTTGAAAACTGAAAAATAGAGAGATAGATGGATAGATATTTTGCGTGACTACACATCTATAATTTATAATGAACTGCTTGCCTTCTCAATGAAAAGGGGTGGGAACGGAGGAAGGGAAAGAATTTGGAACTCAGTTTTATAAATGAATGCTAAAAATGTTTTTACATGTAACTGGGGAAAATACTGAATAAAATTTGAAGAAAAAGAAATTGACAGGCTTGTCTCATCAGTCTAAACAGGAAAAAATATGATGAATGAAGAATGCACATTTCCAAGATTAAGGTATAGAGTCAGATAAGAATCCTTTTTAAAACTTAACTTTTACTGGACCATCAAATGTGATGGTGCCATTTGTCATCATGGTTTTTTTTTTTAAGTGTTCAAGTGGATCAGCTTTCATTATTAATTTTCTCTAATTCAGATCATAGACCATCCATGGCAATCCACCCTCTATGAGTCTTATCCTTTCAAATATTTTTTCACATGGATTTCACATGCTATTTTAGAGGGTTTCCTCTCACCCCAATTGTAGCAATGGAGCACATGTATCCTTCAACCTTGCCTTATGTCCAGTGCTTCTTAGTTTCTTATTTATTTTCTATTAGAGCCTCTTCTCTCTTCACATGCACTTCTTTATTGCCCTCTGAATAAAACTCATTTTTAGTTTTGCCTGTTTTTTTTGGCAATCATATTTTTCCATCATTTTTAAACATTAAGCAAAACCAATATGATATTGGTGATCAAAATATGTGCTTTTGTTTCAGGAAATAGCTTAATGTCATTAAAGGAGCTTTGAAATTTTCCTGTGTTTCCACTTAAGTCATTCTACCTACCCTCTTTAATTGTGGAGCCAACTTATTGTCTACTTGTATTGTCTATTCATGACACATACGTATTTATATAAGCATGAATGCAGACATATATGCAGACTGACAGATGAAATCTGTAGCTTGTTCATGTAACTATATATCATTAGCTGAACTAAAGATATTTTTTAGCTAATTGTTTGCCTTATGTGGATATTTATTCCAAACTCTTTTGTGTTTGTATGGATATTATCCAGAAGGCACTACATTATTATTATATAGATAGCAGATGTGGCTATCTAGAGGAGCTCACCATCCTGTCTAATACTTTTGATTAGTATGCCTCTATACTACATGTCTTGTCTGGCATTGCTTATCAAAAGGTCCTCAAAAATGTTTCTCTCTTAAATCTTGTGGGAGATTTTCCATAATTCATTCATCTTTCTCTTTCTTTTTTTCTTCCTTCCCTCCTTCCTCCCTTTCTCCCTTCCTTCCTTCCTCCCTGTCTCCCTTCCTCCTTTCCTCCCTGTCTTTCTTCCTCCCTTCCTCCCTTCCTTCTTTTTTTCTATTTCTCTCTTTCTCTCTGTTTTCTAATCTATCCTTCTCTGTGTCTATCTGTCTGTCAGTGGGAGACAACTTGTTTGAAGAGGACAATCAAAATGGTATTTTGACCTATAAAATCAAATAAAATACATTTCTTTGCTAATCAAAAAATAAAGTGCATAAGAACATATTGTATTCTTTATTTTTGAATCAGTTGTGATGATAAAACTATGATTTGTTATTGACTATCATTTGTGGAAGCCTTTTAATGACTTTCTCAAGGCTGTAGTTGTGTGTATATGTGTTTGTGTGTGTACATTTGCATAGCTGAGAAATTAAGCCTACAAGTTATTAATTTGCATAGCTGAGAAAGTAAGGCTATAAGTTATTAGTTGTTAATGTAATCTTTGTCATTTTGTTTTCCTATTTTTTTTATTTTTTTAATATAAATTTATTTATTTAACTTTTACATTTATTTTCACAAAATTTTGGGTTCCAAAATTTTCTCCCCATTTTTCCTCTCCCCCCACCCCAGTACACTGAGCATTCTAATTTCCTCTATCACCAATCTGCCCTCTCTT
>JAQQSK010014569.1:0-11076 GCA_028658325.1 Potorous gilbertii | reverse complement strand
GAAACACATTGCTTCTTCATCTTTGCCTTCAAGTCTCAACTAAGGTACCACCTCTTAAGGGAAGATTTTCCTAATCCTCCTCTTTGTCAGCTGCTTTCCTTCCCCTACCAAATCCTGTTATGTACTTATTTGTTGAATTATTTGTATTCCCCTATAGAATATGGGTTCCTGAAGAGCAATAGCTTATTGAGTTTAATTGACAATTGCTTGGGATTTAAAACTACATAGTCTATCTAGAAGAGAAGATGACTGTATTTTATGTACCACAAAGTCAGTCAACATTGTCTGTGATTGTACTTTAGGTATGGGGAAAAACATGTGAAGTTTAAAGTCTGCTTTCATGAAAGGGGCCCTATATCATTTCTAAGGCTTTTCTTTGATAGAAACACTCAACACTTTTCTGTGTAGAGAAAGGAGTCAACTCTTCTTTAATAATATTTGAGACTGAAAGTTAGGAAGATGAGGGATGTTAATGTTAAAGGATCATTTGTGGAAATGGACCACAAACCTATTGATGATCATTAAAACCCACCTTAGCTATCAGCTATGACTTCAATAAAACTAATGAACTAGTCTGCATGTTCTACATTGTTCTCTGCTTCTTTAAATCAAGTTCTCAAAGTTTGAATGGCTCAAAGATAACTTAATATCATTGAGTAATAAATTTAGGGACTTGTGAGTTCATCTAGTCTAATCGCATCATTTTACAAATGAGGGAATTAAGGATCAGAAAGGTGACTTAACCAAGCTCACATAGGTAATAAGTGGCAGGGCCTGGATTTGAACTCAGGTCTTCTACTTCCCAAATTCCAAGTTTTTCTCATTGAACTGCACTTCCTCTCCAATAACTATGTTATTTTATTCAGTATGCTTATCACAAGTATTGGTACCTTGCCTTTGCATTGAAATTTTCTATTTTTAAAATTATATTGCAATTTTGGTTGGTTTTGATCAACTGCACAAAATTTCTCAGAAGTTATATGCAGTTGATATGTTCCTATGCAGAAGGTACATGGGCAAATGAGCAGGTTTCTGCATGTTGGTGAAAATAGTGACATATAAGAATTGTCCCTTTTCTAAATCCTCATGTCCAGAAATAATTCGAAGTTGTCCTTTTAAACATCTTCTCTGCAGGGAAGGTGAGAGTTGGTGTTGGGTAGGCAAGGAAGCAAAATAACCCCTGTCTCATTTGTGCCATTTCTAATGAACCTCATAAGGGGGAAAAGAGGACGAGAGAGAACAGATAAGAGAAGAAATCCTATGGCTAGGTCAAATATTTGTACTCATTTGCCAGGCTGCTGCAAAGAAAACCTAGGTCTCCCTTTTAATTATGCAGTAAGTGCTATTTAAGGATTTCTTTGTTCCCAGAAATTAAAGACATTGAAGTTGTCCAGAAATGCATAAATTGAAAGCCCCAGTTTCCCGGCCTTATAAACCCAGGGTCTATGAGGGACACAATACACATCTACCAAGAGTACTGCAGAGGCTATAGCTCAATGCTCTAGGAGTCTAAGGCTGACATTCTGACAATGAAAACACACACACACACACACACACACACACACACACACACACACACACACACCACACTGGTTTTTATTAGAAAAACTCCTTGTCAAAGTCCAATATTCTGGAAATTTCAGAGGTTGAGCAAGGGTGATGGTTAATTTTCCAAACTCACAATTATTAGGAACCTAGTGACCCTGGGGAAAACTAAAGGATCATTTCCAATGACTCTAAACTTCATTTGGCCATTGCAATGGTAAGCTGGCGCAGCCCTTGGCAAAATTGTGAAGTCAGCAAAGTTGACCCTTGGTTCCTCTTGTCTACTCATCTCCAATACCCTGGTGCCCCATGCAGGACTAACCTCCTCAGGCAATGCCCCAAGCTTAAAAATTACTTTTTCTTATGTTGCTCTTTCCATTATTAAAATAAAATAAATCCCATTTCCTCTGTGGAAAGATGTCGGCTAATTCTTAAGAAGAAAGTAAATAGTGACTAAATTAATTT
The DNA here is from genome assembly GCA_028658325.1 of Potorous gilbertii. Classification (NCBI taxonomy): domain Eukaryota; kingdom Metazoa; phylum Chordata; class Mammalia; order Diprotodontia; family Potoroidae; genus Potorous; species Potorous gilbertii. The sequence continues at coordinate 9,066 of JAQQSK010014569.1, read as the reverse complement.
ATATTTGTGCATGAAATGTTCATTAAAGTCCTGCTATGCCAATGCTTCATTCTATGGGGGTGACTGTGGGTTATTGAGGTTTCTAATAATTAGAAAGGTTTGGAATACAGCCCTCATAAAAGCCTCAGTTATATCTGTTGTCTAAGGACTAACCTTGAGGTAACATGGTATAAAGGAAAATATTTGGGATTTTGAGGTAGATGGCTTGGTTTTGAATAGAGACTCTACCATTGACTATATGTGTGACCTTAGCCAAGTCTCTTAACCTCTCTTAGTTACCTTATCTATAAAATAATGGTATTGAGCTAGATGACTCCTAATGTCCCTTCCAGTTTAAAAACTATGATGCCATGTTTGGATCAACCACAGTAATGAAAATTTTGACATGATAACATTTGATGACACTTCAGTAAATATTAAAAGGGTGGAAATCAGCTGTTCTTCACAACAAAGCAAAAAACTTAGAGTACTAAACAATATAATGTGAAAAAATGACTTTCAGGCAGTTATATTGTGAATGTATTTTTAATGGAATTGATACATTTTTGTATAATGGGAAGATCTTTCCCATCCATTAATAGGTCCATGTGACGTGCTTGAGTCACATGGAACAGGAAGGGGTGGAATTAGAACAGAGTTGAGAGAAAGTTAGTCAGAGAGCAGTCAGAGCTGGTAAAGGCAGCTGGCTAGTATGAGTGAGAGATCTGGTTTGTGATTTATTTAAGGGAGATAGCTTGTGAGAAGCTTTTGTGAGAAGCATGGGGATGGTATTACCCTCTGCATTGTTACTGTGTATAGATTTCTTTGCTACTATGATGGGATTTGGCTTTCTAGTGTCTGAATAAATGTTTTGGTTCTGTCTTCCATGTGGAAAGTGTGTTGCATTTTGTGTTTCAGAACTATGCAGGGATATTCATGGCCAACATAGGCACTGTGAATATTGTATTGGTGCTACAGCAGTCCAATATGTTAACCTTCCCAGAGGCTTTTCATTGAAAAGGAGTGTCCCTTGTTTAATCAAGGGAAAGCATCTTTAATGATGGAAATTATTTTGCACAAAATGATGCCAGGGCTTTAGGAGAACACTAGACTGTAGGAACTGTATACAGAAGCCTGTAAAGGTCCAGGAATATCTGAGGACAACTGAGACCTATAAATGAAGTCCGACTGAAATTTTAAGCCTTCTCAGCACAAAGGATTCCAAAGGACTGGAAGTAGGCAGGTTATCAAGTATTAACAAAAGTCTAATTTGTACTGGTGTTGCCCTTGGCTACCATATCTCTTTACATGACAAGGAGATCAAGTGTTTACTGACTGGTGTAATTTCTATATTATTTTAGTCTCCTTGTTATGGCAATTGATTGACAACAGTTAAAACTTCTGTATGAAATTGTTATAATCAGTGCCAACGTCTTCTCAATCAATTTCACATTTTTTTTAGTATCAATAACTCATTAAAGCAGCGCAAGGTGAAGCTGTTCTAAATGAATATCGTATCCTTTTCTCATTTTGTGTTAATTTTGATCTTTGCTCTAACTAGTCAGGAATCTGGATACACAGTTAATTCAAGAATGACACCCACATTAGAAATGAGTCTTTTCTTGTATGCTAAAATCTCTATTTCATTTTTTGTGTGATTTTATTAGATGCTTACCTTTTTCCTGTGCCTCCCAATTCTTTAAGTAAAGCTAAATTGTGTAGCTTCTATGTAAGTTTGCCAGCATTTGTCCTCTTTCATTAGTGTTTATTGAATCATATTTTCTAACACATTTTTCATTCCCTTCATCTATGTGCATGGAATTCACCATGTCTAAAAGCATATACTAATTCATTTGTTTGGTGTTATTAAAATTTTCAAAGAATGTCCCTACATCTTTATCCATTACAATACATGTTTTCATATAAGCACAATTACATACATGGTGGTCTTTCTGAAAATACTTGATGATCCCTTCGGAACTAAGTGGCCAAAAGTCTTATAAAATGATGTTTCTTATTGCCTTTTGTACTCATGATAAAACTAACTCTTCTGAAGAAAGATAGATGTGAGTCATGCTTCCAATTAACTGTATTTTCCTTTTGTCTTCTTGGTTATTCAATTTGGTTCTTCCAATAGCTTGTCCATTAACTGGTCATTGGGAAAGTATCTCACATTTAGAATACCAATAGCTATAATCATTGTTCCCTAAAAAGTGTGTGATTCTTAGCAGACTCTGTCACTCTCCAACCATCACTGCAGAAATAGAAAGAGGATGAACCAGTGTCATTTTGTATCTTGTGGGTGTCATTCTTGAAGCGTGGAAGTATTAAGATTACTTATGTTTCATTAACAGATTAGAGGTGAATTTTGTGTAGTGGTTTACTATTCATAATGGACAGTGAGAAGAGAAATTTCCCAGTTCATAGGAACTTCATGATCATTGAGTGTGATCCCCAGATTTTCTAGATAAGGAAATTGAGGCCCAGAGGAGTGGAATTATTTGTCCATGGCTATCTCTAGAACTGGGATCTCCTGACTCTTTATTCTGCTAAGTCACACTGCTTCTTGTTCATATAAAAATGACACTAACCATGGCTCAAAATGAGAGGCAGCATATAGAGGAGTGGATTTGGACTGGGAAGGACCTGGGTTCAAATTCTACCCCTCCTGATGTGACCTTGGGCAAATCATTCAACTTCCTTGGGCTTTGCTTTCCTTATCTGATGAAGTTTATGTGATGGCTCTGAGTTCTACATCTTCTGACTTTATCTCTGTGATCCTATGATCTATAAATGAGAGAGGCCACTAAGCTATTGTGGAAAGAGAAGGGAATTAGTTAAAGGACCTGCATTGCAACCCTAGCTTTGCTACTTATTGAAACCTGAATAACTATGTAAGTGCTTTTGCCTTACCATATTAATCTGGATTTCCTTTCCAGAAACCACATTTAAGATAGCTATGTGGTACAGTAGATAGACTGCCAGGACTGGAATCAAGAAGTCTTGAGTTCAAATCCAGCCTCAGACACAACTGTGTGACCTTGGGCAAATCACTTAGCCCTGTCTGCCTCAGTTTCCTCATCTGTAAAATGAGCTGGAAAAGGAAATGGTAAACCTCTCTAGTATCTTTGCCAAGAAAACTCCAAATGGGGTCATGAAGAGTCAACTATAATTGGAACAATTTAAAAACAAAAGACACATTTAGACAAAGCTCAACCATGATACTTCATATTAATATCAAGGGAATAGATGGGCTCATATGTCAAGCCCAATGTATCTGATGGACAAATTTGTCATTAAAATTATGTTTCTTGTAGTATTTGGAACCCTGATAAAACCAAATCTCCCAAGTCTTTCATTAGGTCACACTATGGGTTTGTTTGTTTAAGTTGCTGATGGTTCAGTGGATAGCAAGTCTGTAGTTTAACTTCTGGCTCTGCTTCCTCAACTATAAAATGAAAATAACAATAGCACCTATCTCCCAGTGTTGTTATGAGGACCAAATGGGTTGATTTTGTAAAATATGCTTATTACCATGCCTGACACATAATAGGTACTATATAAATTCTTATTTCCTTCCTTATTTTTTAAGAGTCTCTCTATCTTACTGAGTAGACTTTGTAATATTTCTGTGTTGGACTGGATATCATCAGCCCAAAGCCATCTGCAAATTGGCACCACTGGTAAATCTAAAAAGAAAAGTTAACAAGAATTTATTAAGTGCCTACTTCATGCCAGATACTGTAATAAGCACAAAACAAAACAAGGATTTCTTTTTCTGTTTGGAATCTCTGCAGCATATCAAGTAGCATGGCAAGGACTCAAACTCAAGTATTCAAAAACCAAAGACCTTTCTACTGCTGACCTTGAGAAATCCTTCCTCCCTGTCTTCAAGCTGTTTCCTTTGCTAAAATAGCATAGGAGTCTACCCACTAAACAAAGAGTAGCTTTCCTCTTTTTTTAGGGGGGAAGCTAGGAAACCTGGGTTAACTGATTTACCCAGGGTTACACATTTTGTAAGCATCAAGTGTCTTTGGGTGGATTTGAACTCAGGTCCTCCTGACTCCAGGACTGGTGCTCTATCTATGCCACTGAGAATTATAATTTGTAACATTTAATGAAATTGTTTAGTTATACTTTCTAGCTTCCATTTAATCATCTGTAAAACAAAGGAATTCTAGAAAGTTGGACTTGAAAGTCAAGAAGGTCTGAGTTTAAATCCTGTCTGAGACACTAGCTGTGCAACTTTGGGTCAGTTAGTCAACTTAAGTTTTCTTAACTGTAAAATAAGGACATTAGTAGAACAAGGTTGTTGTGAGAATCAAATGAGATAGCATGTAAAGGACTTTTCAGGACGTAAGATACTATATAAATATTAGATATTTGTAGATGGCCTTTGAATTAGCTTCCAGCCCTAGATTTTCGGTCCTATGACTCTGGGATTTCAAAATTCCTTAGCTGTCAGTAGTTTGAGATTTTTCTAATAATAGTATATTACTCTGTGCGTGTGTGTGTGTATGTGTGTGTATAAAACACACACCCATTATTGTGCTTTTCCCCACATTGGATTCTCCTGGGATATGAATAGGACACAGACATTAAGATTTGAGATGATTTTTATATTAGTCTGTCTTACCCATCCTGTGGGAATAAAGACTTTATCCTGAACTTTAAATGAAAGCCTGGCGTTGCTCTCACGGTAACACATTTTGATGGGCATCCCCAAGAGATCATGCCATACAGAAGTGGGATGACTGTCATATACTAAATTTAACCGGCAGTGTGGATGTTTTGGTTACAAGCAGGGAATGCTCTTTTGTGGAGAAGCAGTTATTTATGGTCTATTTAGAAAAGTCTGCATAAAATATGGCTTCAGAGTATGGTGTGTGAACAGGTTATCTCCACTCAAATTCATCTTAAAAATATGATTCATTGCCTAAAAAAATGCTTTTTTTCTGATCCCCACCCCAGTCCCAATCCATAATTCTTCCATAAATATCCATGTGATGACCATTTCTTATATAATGCCCCCACCTGCACAGGATGTCTTCCCTGGTGAATTTTTTGTTAAGAAACAAAATACAACCTTTATTGAGATCAATAAAAGATTAAGGTGACAAAGTGATTTATTGACTAGAGAGGAGACTCATTTTTTTTCTCCCCACAATAACAACAGATAGCTAGAAGGATGTTTGTACTGTGGGTATGGGGAGAAGTTGGGAGAAACCAGGAGTCATTCATCAAAACCTCAAGAGGATGCTTAAGGCCCACAAGGAATGAATGACCTCTGTGGGACCACTCAGCTTACTAGTTCCTTCCAAGGCAAGGAATACTAGAGTGGAAATCAGGGGACTTGAGTTCGAATCTCTGCTCTACTACTTGCTGGCTAGGTATTGTCAAGGTATTTGGAGACACCCTGTTTCCCAGAGCTAAGGCCCAGCAAGTAGACTGCACCTTGAGCTTGACATAACAACAATCCTTTGCACTCTGGATGATCTCAGTCACAACAAAATCCCAGCACGGTTGTCCACCTCCAGGTGTTCCCTGAGCTGCGACAAGCACTTGCTGTATCTTCCATGTTCTGATTGTGAGGCCCTGCTGTGAATCAAACTTGTCATATTGTTTCTGTCAGGTCTATAGCTCACCGCATAGCGATAGGTTAAGTACTGAGATCTCCACACACTAAAACAGATCCTCCCTTTAACAGTGGGACTCTGGCACATCAGCTTGCAAGCTGTTTCTCTCACTAGAAAATTAATGTTTAATTAATTTTTCAATTAATTCTGTTTGTGTACTCACTATCCTGTCTCTGGCCTTCTCTGGCTCCAGCCATTTCCAGGTTAGAGGTGGTTCTGGTTCAGTTGACAGCATCCTTGGGCAAGTCACTTGACCGCTCTAGGCCTCAGTTTCTCTGTAAAATGAAGAGGTTAGAGTAGATGACCTTTAAGATTTGTTCCAGCTCTAATCTCTATTACCCTACAAATATGAGGGCATGGTATTGATGACATTTTATTGCTATGTATGGAATGAGATTCATATCAGAGTATTATTTTAATGCTGGGTTGTAGGTGGCAGGACGTAACTGGCCAGGTAAGCATTAGAGTTGGGAAGGAGTGGGGAATGGGCAGGGATCCCAGGATCTGAGTTGAAAGAGACTTGAGAGGCAATTCTGTACTGGACCAAGAATGACTTCCATACCATCCCCAACATATACAATACAACCTATACTTGAAAACTATTACTGAGGCAAATTCTCTACTCTGTCCCTGTAAGCCTTCTCTTCTCCAGATGACACATTCTCACTTCCTTCAAATGATCTTGTCAGTTCCTGGTCTCTAATTTTCTCTAATTGCCATCATTTAGTCATTTTCAGTCCCATATGACATTTCAGGACCCCATTTGGGCTTTGTTTGGTAAAGATTCTGAAGTGGTTTGCCGTTTCCTTCTCCAGCTCACTTTACAGATGAAAACACTGAGGCAAAAAGGCTACATGACTTGCCTAGAGTGACAAAAGTAACAAGTGTCTGAGGTCAGATTTGAATTCAAGTTTTTTAACTCCAGTCTCAGTACTCTATCCATGGAGCCACTTAGCTACCCCCACCTTTCTTTGGATCTTCCTCAGCTTACCAATGTCTTTCCTAAAATGTGTCTCCAGCATTCCAGATATGCTCTAGTCAGAGCAGAAGTACAATGGACTTCTTTTTTCACTTCTCTTGTTTTCTCTGAACTTACTACAGTACCAGGCATACAGTAGGTACTTAATAAACATTTGTTCTCTTACTCTCATCTTCTCTACTGGCAAGCAAGTATATAACATTAGCCGTGGGGGCTGCCCTATTTTGTGTTAGACTCATGTTGAGCTTGTAAGCCATTAGAAGTCCCAGGTTTTTCTCACAGTAATTGTCTACATATATCTCTGTACCTAGATATCCCTTACTTGGGAAGTTGACTCTTAGAACCCAAATTTGAAACTTTTCATTTTTTCCTGTTAAATTCACCTCATAAGAATTGGCTCAACCTTCTTGGTGGTTAAGATCTTTTCAGCAATGATGATACTATTTATTTATATAGGGCTTTAAGGTTTGCAGAGAGTGTTACAAATGTTATCTCATTTGACCCTTGTAATAACCCTGGAAGGAAGGTGCTATAATTACCCCCTTTTAACAGATGAGAAAACTGAGGTAGACTAAGTCTAAGTGACTCACCCAGGATCACATAGCTAATTAGTATCTGAGGCAGGGTTTGTACTGAAATCTTCCTGGTTCCAGGCCCATCACTCTATCTATGACCTAGTTAGATCCTGACTGTTGTCCAATATATTAGCCATCTTTCCCAATTCAATGTCATTTGCAAATCTGAAAATGTATCCTATCTGTGCTTTTGTCCATATCATTGCTGAAAATGCTAAACAGCTCTAAATGAAGGACAAATCCCTGAGGCACTTCAGTGAAGACTTCTCTCCAAAGCAATAAAAATCCACTAATGGCTACTCTTTAGGTAGCTATTAATTAATTCAAGTAGTTATGATCTCATCTAGTTGTATCATCATCTCACACACATTTCTCCATCTTATCAACAAAGAGGTAGTATAACAGACTTTGTTAAATATTTTGCTAAAATATATATATATATATATATATATTAGACCAACACCATTATCTTCATCTGTCAGTCTAGTTACCCACTCAGAAGAGACAGAGAGTTTAATATGACTTTACATGATCTTAATGAAACTATGTTGGTTTTTAATGAACCAGCATTTAAGGTTAGATTATTTTTTGGTGGGGAAGAGGAATTCAGACCTGAATTTCATCTATGTGGGGAGCACCTGTTGAAATTACCTCTACCAATACAGATTGGCAACAATTCTGCAAATCATAGTCTTGAAGAGCTGCCTAGAAACCAAGAGGTTAAGTGGCTTGTTCAGAATCATACAGCCAATGAATGATGGAGGTAGGGCTTGAACCTTATTCTTGGGAAAAGAAAAGGAAACTCACCAATCTAATATACCTAGCCACCCTAACACCATGTTTCCCACCCATGTAGCTATCCACCAGGAAACCAAGGCATCTTTCCATAGGCCTTATTGCAAATCTTTCCATTCCTTCCCCCAACTTCTTGCTTTAAACTACCTTTTTAATCAGCCAGTATTTATTTTCTCTCCTCCTCACCCATTTGAGAAAAAAGAGTGAAACTTTTGTAATAAAAACATGTGTAGTCTAATAAACAAATCTCTACATTGATCATTTCCAAAAATTATATGTCATTCTGCATACTGAGTCCATAACTTCTCTGTCAGGTGGTGGATAGCATTCTTCCTCTTCAGGCCACTGGAATCATAGTTTGCCTACCTCTTGCTCTTACTCTAAGAACAGTGATTGAAGGGCAACCAAAACTGCAGAGTACAAAGATGCATATACTCTAGCACTTCCCTCACAGCCCACAAAATACCTGTAAAAAATGAGTCTCAACAAATTCTAGAGCAGCAGAAGCTACAGAACAACAGAGTGAAGAAGATTTCCAGCCAAAGGTAACCTGGAAGGCCGACGAGAAGGGTGTATCCCATGGGACACTGAGTGGAGTGCAGCCCAGCCCTGGCTGTGCAGCATGTAGAGGAACAGGACCAAAACAGGCCTCTGGGGCAGAATCACCAGCAGGGAGGGTCCAAGATCCCTCAACCCACAAGTGACAAAGAAAGCTTCAAAAGTCGGTGTAGGAGGACTTTCCCAGCTGGGTGAGAGGGGAGCAGGGTCCCCACAGCACAGTCCCCAGGTGGCAGCAGAGGTGGCAGCAGCAGCAGCAGCAGCTGACAGTGGGCAACTATGGGGCTGTGGAAGCAGCCTGGGTCCATTGTCTGAGCAGCTCAGCTTAAAACCTCTGGGGTAATTGAGCAGGGGATCTGAACCTCAGCTCTCAGTGACAGCCTGGCCCCCACCCAAAGTTTCAGGGGAAATTGAGCAGCTGATTTGAATCTCAGCCCTGAGCATAGTCCTGGGGGGAGGAGGAGCACTAGGACCCTCCTCCTGAAAAAGGATTCAGAAGGCAAGTAACTGGCTGGGAAAATGCCCCAAAAAAGGGGAAAAATAA